>JABEVN020001712.1:0-23852 GCA_013146195.2 Codonopsis lanceolata | reverse complement strand
GATTTTCCGCAGTGGTCACCTCTTTCAGGTTTGGCTGCAGGCTCCGCTGCATCGGGTAAGGTGGCTAACATCTCCACCAACCCAAGTGGCTTTTTCAATGTTACAAGTTTGCTACCAGGATGGTGTCCCAAGAGAGCATATTACGCCTAAGCTCTTTTATGGATAAGGGTGAGGAATAGGAATGAGGATATATGGAAGTGGGTGTTTATTTATTTCAAACTTGGGCAACGTATGAAAGCCATCAACCTCAATCATATTGATTTGAGGTAGAGGGTTATTGACTACATTTGGTCTGGTGGAGGCTTTCAATAACCTTGTCATCTATTAGGTCCTGATAGCATTTTTGAGGGTGTAACATTTGTCGGTGAGGTGACCATTGAGCGATGATATTCACGATCGGCATGGTTCCAAGCTCAAGGGGTCGTGGCTTATAATTTTCTTAATGTCAACACCTCGTGCCATTAGCCTCGTAGTATCACGCATCGGGAGCTTGCGCTTCATCAAAATGCCGGCTTTCCTCGCTCTGATTGCCGGCCGGGCCATTATTTGCTCCCATTGTATTGATGAACTGTCTCGACCCATAATACCATGGAATGTAGCTATAATTTTGGGTAGAAAATGGGGTTGAGGCATTCCTTACCATATTGACGGTTGAGCCGGTGCGGTTGTCTTTCCTTTGGAGTAACGAAAAGAACTGAAGTCGTATTGGTTTTAATTGGCCATCCGTATATCATCATCAATACGGGCTCCTATCTCCACTATTTCTTTGAAATTGGTATAGGGAGGTACCGCATATGTTCCAGGTAAATGGGTTGGAGGTTTTTGATGAACATCCGGCATGACTCGGCCGGATCGGGTCCTGCCAAAGGTCTCGGCAGCTTTCTTCCACCGATCGCAAACTCGGGCGCAAGTTTCCTTTTCCGCTGGTGCACGATTCAAGGTCCCTCCTATTTTCGATCGGTATTATCTTTGTACCTTCGAGGAATGCTTCGCTATCTGGTCCCGTGTATTCATGGTAATGCTATCGACAAGATTAACCATTGCTTGGCGCCTCCTACCGTGGTGAGGTGAAAATTGGAAGCCATAGCTTCAAAGCTAGCTCCCCGTGATCGCATGCCTGGTGGAATAAGATCTTAAATGGGATATGGGGCATCCACCCGCCAAACTTTTCTATATCGGGCATTTTGAACTTTGAGGGAAGTATTGCCGATGGTTGCAATGTTAGGCCCGAGTAGAAAATTCCCTTTATTGAGGAGTTTAAGCATCATGGCCTTCATATTTTCCATGTCGGCCTCCATTTTGGTGTGGGAGTTGGTTTTTGTATATGCCGGCCGGATTTGGGAAAGCTGGGTTATTTTCTGGTTGAAGGTAGGGATTTTGAGCTGGTGGATTTTGGACAGTATACGGATTATGGGTTGATGGAATTTGGGCATTATAAGGGTTCTGGGCTGGATATGGGTATTGGGTTGGATAAAGGTCTTGGGTTGGTAGATTTTGGACAGTATAGGGATTTTGGATTGGTGGGTTTTGGGTAGTATATGGATTCTGGGTTGGTGGGTTTTGGGTAGTATATGGGTTCTGGATTGGTGGGTTATTGGTGGCTTCAGCCGGGCGACCAGGATCATTAGGAGGTAAATATGGTAACTTGGCCTGCGGGTTAAAGCTTTTGGGTCCATGTGTGGGCTATTTAGGAGTGGGTTAGTCATGGGAAAAGGAAGGTCATTTGGGTTCTGGATGTTTGGGAGAATATATTGTGGATAAGGCGGGTAAGGGTAGATATTTGGGTAATAGGGACTTGGTGGAGGATTGGGATTTGGGATAGTGGTAGTGTTTGGTGGGTTGGTGTTTGGCTGGGGAGTTGGGTTAGAGGCACCCGAGATGTGGATGCTTTGGGAATAGTAGGGAAGAATTCACCTCACCACGGATTTTAGACTCGCACCGCACTAGCCATCTCGACCCATCGCCGCACCCAACCTCTGGTCAAACCATTCCTCGCTGCCGAGGCGAACATATCCCTGAGCCCCCAACTCGTGCCCATAGCCGATGCTCACTTTCTTCTCGCCATCCGCCTGACTGCACTCGAACCGAGCCTCTCGCTCGTCGATCTGAAATCGATACCCTCTCGATTCGACAGACTATCTTCCCGAATCAACCCGCTATCTCTCGCTTTCCAAATTCGGGCCAGTCTCTCGAGGAAATGGGGTTTGTAGGTATCGAAGGCCGGATGGAGGCTATCTCGGCTTGAAGTACAGCGTCTTTTTATTAATATTTTATTATTATTATTTTCATGTTCCCTACAATTGACCGGATAAGCACTCGCTTTATTTTGACAGCCTCCTCAGACTTTTCCTCGAATAGTGGATTCTTTCTCCGTAGTAGGACCAACGATTCCACCGCCTTTCGACTCTCAGACTGATCGGTCCTGCGAAGGGCCTATACTCTTTCCAGATCCACCATCCGAAATGGTCTAGGTCGAGCATCCGAGAATTATAACCAATTGTTTATTTTTATTGTCTATTTTTTTTTTTTTTTTTTTTCGAACTTATGCATTTTTTTATATATATTATATTTTTTTTCTCGATTGATTTTTTTTGACAAGGACCCATTCAAAAAATGTAAAACCGGTCGGCTCAAGTGTCCTCAAGAACTATATGCATTCTAACGTTGGCTTATGCAGTAGGGTAGGTCCATGGTGTAGGGTAACAAATTGAATATATTTACATGCTGCATGTGCGTATCTAGAAAGCAAAGAAAATCTTTATTTATTTTACGATATGAAAATAAAACGATTTGGCCTGTTTTGCCGGGTTATATGGATTTTTCTGTTTTTTATGTTTGAGCTAGCAAGCAAGCACACCATTTTAAGAAATAGAAAGAAAAGGAAACTATCTATCCCTATTAATTACAATTTTGGTCCTATGTCCCCGAAATAAAATGACAAAATGAATGTAAATATGTACGAATGTACAGAATAAAGTGAAAAAAGAAATAGAACTGAAATAAATGAAAAATAGAGCCGGAAGTAAAGCCCCAGCTCTTTTTGTTGTGCTGCCCGTAATTTATTGTAATATATAATAGATATTTTTTTTTGATTTTTCGATTTTTTTTTTTGCATATATATATATATATATTGATTTTTTTTATACTTAACATGTCCAGAATTGCATCGAAACTAGACTGCCGCCATGGAGGATCATATCCACAAATATAGCCACGGCCGTAATGGGAACACTTTATTGAAATGCGTGAATTAATATTACGAGCATACCGGCAGACTTTAAACAAAGAAAAACAAAAAAGGTTTTATTATTTCTATTTCTATTATTATTATTATTATTATTATTATTATTATTTCTATTATAACTATTATTATTATTGCTATTATTATTATTATTATTATTATTATTATTATTATTATTATTATTATTATTATTTCTATTATTTCTATTATTATTATTATTATTATTTCTATTATTATTATTTCTATTATTATTATTACTATTATTATTATTACTATTATTATCATTTCTATTATTATATTCCCTTCATTTTAAGTAAAGAGTCTGAACTTCATGGTCCAGAAGACCCAAGCATCGGTCATGTGCCCAACACGTTGTATCCATGGTCACGAGTGAATCAGAGGTTCCTGTGGTGTGCCTCAGCGCCTCCGCCGCCCTTGGATAGGTGCCAGCACGCAGGATGCGGACACCACCGCTCTCGCTCCACCCTCCCTTGTTTAGGAAGACGAACCAAAGTGTGAGAGGAGTGCTGTCTATATTAGCACGTTGGAATGTGCCTCTGTTGCCTTGAGTGGATTTTGTATCCAAAATGGGAACTAATGGTTTCTCATGTCAAGTTATCCCTTATTTCTCGGGGATAACAGGATATGGGAATGCATTACCTTCCATTCTCATTCTCCCTTTTATCTTTCAGGAAAATAGAGAAGTGCAAGAAAAGATATTGCGACGCCCCACTTATGGATTTATTAAAATAGTCTTATGGCCCAATCGGATCACTATGGAGCTATGAAGTTTCCCGCATCAAGTTATCCCTTGTTTAGGGATACCAGATATGGGAATACATCACCCCTCCATTCCCAGATCTCCTTTTTTATGGGAGAACGAGTGCAAAGAGGGAATGCTGCGAGGCCCCACCGGATCTGAAAGTTTTAGATATCGCCACCTTTATTTTAAGGCAAAAATAAAGGAAAACCGTAAAAAGAAAACCGTAGATTTTAGAAAACGGGTTCGGGGGCTAAGTTACGAGTTGGGAAGGTGCTAGGCAATCCAACTGGCCTTTCGGCTTCAAAGCGTGGTCAAGTATGCTCATTGTTATATTAATCTAGCAAATAAATAAGGTCTTATTTTGACAATGGAAAATTAAATGTATACATTCGTGGCTACATTATTTACTGACTCGCATTTGCCTCCTTCCAATAATTACAAACACATTTAAGAATATTTGGTCATTATAAACGACTCTTTACATAATATTTTCTAATCTAATCCCGCAGCACAACAGCTTATTGGCTACATTGTGCTGGGATTTAAAATACAATTTTTGAAAAATAAGTAAAAGAAAAAAAATACAATGAATAAAAATACGCCTTAAAGGTATTACCTTAGAGCGGTGGTTGCTCGCCTGTCCTCTTCGAGAGGGAGTCTTTTTGTTTTGAATTGAACCTGATGAGCTGATTTGATTTTATTGATGTTTTGGGTCTTATCAACTCCAGCAGAGTGACAGCTTTATTTGGGTAGGTTTTGGCCTTTTTGGTTACGGAACCTAGACTTAATATTATTGACTTTTATTACTGTTATTAAAGGTGCAGAGTATTGCTTTACTGGATTTTGTTACCGGGTTTGAGGTGGACACCTAACAATTAGGTTAGGATCATTATAACCTTGTTGGGTTTTTGATTTTTGCGAGTTTGGACGGGGTTATTAGATTTTAGGGCTTCCACTCACCATCTCTCGTACCTATTATTGCTTTATCTGAGAAATTAAGCAGAAGTTATAATTATTAAAATTGTCTGTAAACCGAATTAGTGAAAATTATATTATTATTATCTATTTATTATTATTGTTATGATTATTATTGGGAATATTCTAATTCTTGTTCTCCTGCATTGGCTTATTGTACCTATTTCTAAGACTTATACCAATTTTATTATGAGAGAGATTATTATTAATGCTTCTATTATTATTATTATATTATTTATTATTAAGCTATTTTACCGGGCGGCATTAAGCTATTTTAAGTTTTAAATTTTTCATTAGTTACATTACATTATTACATATCTATTATTTTCGCATTTTATTCCTCGCAACTTGACATTTGTTTAGTTTAACAGCTTTTGATATTTATGCCGCCACATACCAGGTACGAATTGGGGTGTCTACGTGAATCACATGCATTCATCATAGCCCAAACACAAGCCAGAAGCGAGTAGAGGAGGATGCATGGTCGCCCAGATATAACGAGGAAGAGAGATCTAAGTGAGCACGCTCATCCCTTCTAGTTAATTACCTGGTAACGGTCATCTTAAATGCGGAGAGTTAATGCCGGGAAACCCGCCCCCACGTTCCGGACGTGGCCCTGAATGTGCCCACTTTTCATGCCCATGCTTTCAATGTTTAGCTCCACTTTAAAGGCGGCCCTATTGTAGAGACACCCCAACTTCGTCTCCGATATGTAACATGGCATAAGATATCAAGACATGTTAAAACGCTAATGAATGTCAAGTTACAGGGTTGAAAGTGCAAAAGAAAAAGTAGGATGCGTAAACAGTGAAATGCAGGGGGCATAAGTGCCAAAAAGAGGACCAAAAAAGGCCCTGGGCACTACCCATAGGCATCCATGGCGCCGCGCCCAAGCCCATTATGGGCGGTGCCCAATAGTGCTTAATGCACTATAGCAGTTTGCCTTTGGTGCAATTTCTCAAGCGCACGGTACAAGCCGATGAAACACAGAAAATAAAACTTAACCGTGAAGGAAAGCCTCACTCTCAGCTATAAATAGAGGTGCCCGGCCTTCAGAATTCACAAGAAGTGCACACACTCTTCACGCAGTGAAAAATTCTCTCGCAGTGAGTTCATCGCAGTTTAAGAGCGAAGTGCCAAGACATTTCTTCCTCTAGCCTCGAAGCTCCGCCAAATCTTCCCCAAACACTAAAACCAGCCGACCAAAGTGAAACCTAGTTACCCTGCTATGATTCTGCCCTATTCCTCTGGTCCAACAATCCTAAAAAGAATAGTTGTCCTGCCCGAATCTAGACGACAAATCAACAAAAAAAAAGCAGTTGCTCTGCCCGATTTCCGCCGTCAGCAAGCAAACAACGGCAAAAAAACAAGCAGTTGTTCCGCCCGAATCCTGAGGGCAGAAAGAAACTTTCGGAAGCAGTCACTCTGTCTGAATCCCCGTAACAGCAAAGCAGCAGAAAAAAGACTCTCTCCTTGAAGGACAGAGCGAGCACACCCTAGGACTTGCCAAAAGCTAGTTGGTACGGGATAAAACCCATATGCTTCAAGAGGTAGGTTATTTAAAAGTTTTATTATATAAAAGTACTATTTAGACTAGCAAAATATAAGCAAAATAAGCAGTTATGCTGCCCGAAGTTTTATAGAAAATAGCATTAAAAAGAGCTATTATTATGACTAAATATTTATAAATGTATATGTAACTCCAAAAAGGAGGCTGTGGCAAGTTTTGTAATAATATATGTACAAATATATATTTTTAATGTTTTATTTCATCTGCTAAATAAATATAAAAAAGCATATTTTAACCAAAAAACTATTTTGAGACCAAAAGGGCGAGTTGGGTGCCTAACACCTTCTCACCTCGTAACTTAGCCTCTGAACCCTTTGCAAATCTGGTTACATTTGTTTTTTCTTTGTTTTTCCTTAAAATAAAGATGACGACTTTATTTATCACATTTTGAGTCCACAATTGAGGCCGGGCGTATTCCACGTGCCTTAATGGGTTTTACAAAAAGCGAAAACCGGGGCACTCACAGTGGCGACTCTGCTGGAGACGTTTGTTTTTATTTTTTTAAAAATAAAAATTGAGGGCAAGACTCATTTTTCAAAAAAAAAAAAAGAATAAAAAAGTGTTTTTCTTTTATTTTGGCTAAATATGCTTATTATATTTCTTTAGCAGTTTAAATATTACATTTTAATGTCTTTGCATATGTGTGTGCAAATAACTATGAAACTTGCAGCATCTTCGTTTAAGGTATCGTTGCGAATCAAAAAAAAAAAAAAAAGAATTTCAGGCAAGATAAAAAAACCAAGGGACTTATAATTACTTTATTTTTGCTTTATTCATTTTATTCTGCTTTATTTATTATTTCTTGCAAAATATGTAAGCATTCTTTCATTCTGTCATTTTATTTTGGGGACTAGGACCAAATGTAATTAATAGGAACAGATAGATTTCCCGTTTTTTTTTCTTTCTATTCCTTGATCTGAATTGTATGCTGGCTCGCACCGTCCTTTCGAGGACTCAAACTAAATAAGCCGAGAAAATCCACAAAGAACATAAAGACATGCCATATACTGCTTTATTTACTGCTTTATATCTGAAAAAGAAAAAAAAAACTTTACTACTTTTTAGATACTCCACACACGTATACGCACGTAGAAATATTCCGAACTGCTACCCTACACCATGGCCAGCCCACCCCTTGCATCATCCAACGTTAATTGCATATAGATTCTCAGGACACTTCATTGACCGATCGGTTTTTATATCTTTAAATTATTGACCAATCTCTGTTGCAAAAAAAAAAAAAAAAAAAAAAATATACGCACAGGGGCTGACCAATAATTTTTATGATGTTTCGACCTAGAACATTCGAATGGTGGATCCCATAAAGAGTATAAGCTCTTCACTTGAGATCAGTCCAATCTTGGGGAGTCGAAAGGCATGTGGAATACGAGGGTCCTATACTCTGGAGAAAGAATTCACTATTCCAGGAATAGTCCCGAGACTGTCAAAACAAAGTGGGTGCTTGTCCGATCAATTTTAGGGAAAAATGAATAATAATAAAAAATATTAATAATAAAGGCACACTGTACTCAGAACCCAAAAAGCCTTCAACCAATCCCTTTTGATACCTTCAACCCCTTTTCCTCATAAACCTGACCCGAGTTTGGAAAGGCAGAGATAATACCGGTCGGTTGATACGAAATACAGGGACATGGGTCATATTAGAAAATATCAGGGTCAGATCACAAAAAGTCAGAAACAGTTTAGAGGATATAAATTTGGGCAGAATGGCAGCAGAGAATGAGCAGTCGATAGTGGGTAATGATACAGGGGCTCCAGGGTTCGCTCCAACTCCGGCTATGCAACAATGATTAGACCAGAATTTGGATGCACGCTCTGATCGTTTATTAAGCCAGATAGCAAACCTCATGCAAGGTCTAAGGTCCAATGTTGAGGGAACCACTTTCCCTGCAACCCCTCAAGAAACATGTATTTCTCATGCTCCTCTAAACCCAAACCCTCAACCAAACACTAATCCACCACCAACTACCAGCACCCTAAGTCCAAAATTTCCACCAAACCCCTATTACCCAAATTTTAACCCTTTCTCACTATACCCACCATATCCTTTCCCAAACACCAATACCTCTCAGAATCCAAATGACCTCCTATTTCCCATCACCAACCCACTCCAAAATAGCCCGCATAGGACCCCAGAGGCTATACCCAACAAGGGCAAGTAACGACCTATTTACCCTTTCAATGATCATGGTCGTCAGGGGGAAACCACCAATAACCCACCTCCTTAAAATCCTTACCAAATACCACAGCCTGGAATAAACCCATCTGCTCCTAATCCTTCCAATATATACCAAAACCCAGCACCCGCAAATAACCTATCTCCTCAAAATCCATACCAAAACCCTTAGCAAAATCCCTACCAAATGCCGCAGCAAGAAATGAACCCATTTATTCTCAATCCTTCCAACATATACCAAAACCCAACATCCCCTCCCACCAAAATAGAGGCAGACATGAAGAACTTGAAAAGTATGGTGCTCAAAATTCTAAACAAAGGAGAATTTTCTACACGGGCATTAATGCTGTAACCTTCAGCCATACTACCCTCAAAATTCAAAATGCCCGTTATAGAAAAATTCGATGGGACTGGATACCCTATCTCTTACCTAAAGTCTTACTCTACCAGCATGCAATCAAGAGGGGCTAGTTTTGAAGCTATGACCTCTAATTTTCATCTCACCTTGATGGGGGCAGCTAAGCAATGGTTAATGCTAGCAGATAATAGCACCATGGGCACTTGGGACCAAATAGCAGAGGAATTCCTAAAGAGGTACAAAGACAATACTACATCTGAAAATAAAAGAGATCTTGAGGCGTGTACCCAAAGGGAAAAAGAAACTTGCGCCGACTTTCCAGCCATGTGGAAAAGGAAAAATAACTCAGACATTGGACAAACCTGATCCAACTGAATCAACTAGAATGTTCATCAAAAATCTCCAACCCATTTACCTGGAACACATGCGGTATCTCTCTGATCGATGTCTTATTTTAATTATTTTCCTTGCAAGTGGACAAGACTATTGGAGAATAGTTTTGGGAAGCAAAGGTCGAACCACAGAGACAAGAAGATAATAGATAGAACGATTTATTGATAGCAAATTATTAATCTAAGGGGGGTTTTTATATTAATTCTATTCTAAACTAATTATTATTATTCAGGTGTTTAGCTAATTAGCAGCAATTACAGGTTATGAAGATCTTATGATGGATGGAAATCTAGGATTCGGGTTTCACTTATATCTCCTCTATGCTTATTTTAATAAATTATCATTCAATCTCTTGAGTTCGTTCACTAAATATAGACATAGCCTCTTGAATTACCGTTCAGTCTCCATCTCCAAATAATTCATCCATTCTATATCCTAGGCACAAGAACATATGATCTAACTGTCACTTAGGTCATATATGGAACCTGGCCCTAACTTATCACTCTCGAGCATCGATAGGTCCAATTTATTGTGATGGTGAGCCAATGTACGACATATGCACATTGATCATGCAGTTATCCGCACCTCTAGGCCTTTATTATTCACGATTACATTCATTTGTTCAAAGTGAAATAATATAGGGATTGATAAACACCACAATCAACAAGAATTGAATTAATAAAGATATAAATTAAAGCATAGATTCGATACAAGTTACCTCCCTCCTCCTAGATTAATGAAGATTTTGTTCATCCTTGAAGATGAACAACACATGGAGATGAGTGAATTCATGAATCGATCTTCAATACTTATAATTACAATGACTAATTATGTTATACAACCTAAAATCTATTCTAAAGCTATAGAAAACTACTTCCTAGCCGTCTCCAGCCGTCCTATGCTCTGGCTACCGACCTCTATTTATACCATGGAGTTGTAGGGCAATTAGATCTCTTTTTGAAAACGCAAATCCAAGCATTCTGACCACCTTGCGGTCGCAAGGTATAAGGCACCTTGCGACCGCAAGGTCCTTGATTTCTCCGAGCTTGATTTCTTCAGTTTTTGCCTGCCCTGCGGAGGCAAGGTATATAACACCTTGCGATCGCAAGGTGTCCAGCTTGGTCATCTTCTGTTCTTCTTCAATTTTTCACTCTGACCCCTTCTTGGAATTTTCACCAGAAATCCTTATAATTTGCATACTTTCACCTAAAATCCTGAAACTCACAAAATCACTAGAAAACACATATCAGTAGCCAAAAGCCTCGTGAAATTGCACAATTTAAGTTATAGAAGTATAGGAAATCGACGTATAAAATACATCGATCAAATACCCCCAAACTTAAACTTTGCTCGTCCACGAGTAAACAGTACTTATAAATACAAAAACATTTAATTAACAAAAATAACGAAAATCTTTTTGGAGGGTGACACTATTTACACTCCTCTAGAAACCCACAAACTCAAGGAGACTCTTACGAGTGACTCGACTATGCAGATAAATACAAAAACTAAAAAAATACAAAAGCAGATAAAAATTAAACTAACAATAACAATAAAAATAAAGTACAAATATTTTTGGCTTCAACCTCAAGTTATGATAGCATGACATAACAAAGCAGTCTTAGTCCGATGCTCACCTCATATGTGCAGACTTAATCACATAAAACCGACTGACTTTTTCTTAAAACTGCTACTACTCTTAATTTCTCCGTGTGTGTGTGATCACCAGTCTTAAAGAATATCTCAACTAAAACAGTTTTATTAAGCTAAGCACCACATTCATATGAAAATCAAGGTTTAATTAAAACCAATGCGTTATGAAGTATGAGATCTACCATCCAGACCCAGTCTATTACAGAAAGAGAGGTCACCAAGGATTTCAAAAACTTATACATCTATCCCATGCACTTCTATGTATGACATACAATGCTCTCCTATCCCAATTACTTGTAATAGCTAAGATTATGCTAACATAGTGAGCTTTTGGCAAATAAAATGAACATGAAGTGTTTGATCAATTCTATATGACTCACTTAGCAGAGAAAACACACACAAACATTGGCAAGAAGATCATTAGGTCTTTATTGGCTTGTAATGTAAGGCCATGGTGTTGGGGGATTTGATGGAAAGGGATTGGAATTCAAAGTGAGAGAGTAAGACTACATTTTATCCCTCATACTTCCAAGCAAAAGGAAGTTTTTCCTATTTAGGCTAGGACCTGCAAAGACTACAAGTGGGGGGGGGGGGTGTTTTCTTTTTCTTTTACTTTTTAGTTTTCTTCTTCCCCCCCCCCCCAAACTTGTTTTGGGCAATATATAATCTAAAAATATCTCATCATTTTTCTCAACAATGTTTTTCTAACATATTTTCTTGAAAGCTATGCTTTCATTTGAATCTATTTGCACTCTTCTTCCGTTTCATTTTTCGTCGATCTATTTATTTTATTATTATTATTTTTTCGACGGGAAGAAGGTGTCTTTAGAAAACTTGCTTTACTGAAAAATGATCCATGCATTTAATTCCCCACCCACATCCTACTCTCTCAAAGGGTAGGCTAAAAGTTGCTTTATTGAAAAATGGTCCCATACATTTCTAACAGATCGAGAAGATGACCAAGTTTGGATGAGGTTTGGCCGAGCAACGAGAGGTGAATCATTAACATTTAATAGCATCAACAGGAGCATCGATGCTCCGAAAGCTTTGACTCTCCTCTCCGATCCCCAAACTCACTCCATTCCTCTCAATGCTCTCAGTCGATTCCCTTTTCCCACCTCCTAAAACCTTATTTTTCTTTATTTATTTAAATTATAGTTCCTTTCGTATTTCCTCAAAATTCGTTTACTTTAAGTTACAGTGTATAAATGCTAATATTTGGAAGTCGGAAATTAATTGCTTACTCGTAAGCAGTCCATGAATGAGTATTGTTCTTGAGGTTTTAATGTGATAATAGTCGGTTGTGTCACGTTTGCTGCTATAGATTTGGTTACAAATCCTAATGAAAACCGGGGGAAACTCTCAAGCTCCATGAGTGTTTGGGAAGCTTTTCTGCTTTCAATTGTTAAAATATTTGTATTCTTTAAAACCTTTTTTTTTTTTTGTAATTTTGTTGGTGATGATGGTTATGTTATTTTCAGTATGGTTGGTTTGGAAATTGATAACATAGAATTGATTTTATATATATTTTTTAATTTTTTGGAAACAATCCATGAGAACTTGGAGGAAAAATAAATTAGTCGGGATTACGGGATTTTATTCTCCCGAACTGTCGGGATCCCGAAACTTATCGGGAACGGGATCGGGAAGTAAACTAAAATTCCGAATTCTATCGGGACGGGATCGGGATTAGGCTAATCGGGACGGGTCCCATCCCGATTCCACCCCTAGTACTTTTACCATCATTAGTTTTAGTGCCTATGGCTTCTATCCATTTGGATACATAATCAACCGCTATCAAAATATATTCACAATTGTTAGAGACGGGGAAAGGACCCATAAAATCAATGCCTCAAACATAAAAAATTTCAACAACCATATTAGTGTGCAAGGGCATTTCATTTCTTTTTCCTATTCCACCAGCTCTCCAACATTTATCACAAGTTCTATAAAATAAGTCACAGTCTCTAAAAACAGTGGGCCAATATAAACCAGATTGTAAAATTTTTCTAGCAGTTTTGTTTCCACTAAAATGACATCCACAAGAGTATTCATGACAAAATTCCATAATACTTTGTTGGTCTTTTTCTGGAACACATCGCCTGATTAAAGAGTCTGAACACATTTTATATAAATGGGGCTCCTCCCAAAAATACTTTTTTGCTTTAGTCAAAAAATTCTTCTTTTGATAGTGATCAAAATCAGGATTTATAATGTCAGACACATAATAATTGACAAAATCAACATACCAAGGGTCTGAATCTTTGACTGCTAAAAGTTGTTCATCGGGGAAGTCTTCGTTTGAGAATTGTGTATTGTTAAGAAATTGACGTTCAAGTAAGGGTGAAAATTCTAATCTAGACAAGTGGTTGGCTACGACATTTTCGGTTCCCTTTTTATCCTTGATTGTAATGTCAAACTCTTGTAATAATAACATCCACCTAATTCGTCTAGGTTTAGCATCTTTCTTACTCAATAAATACTTTAAAGCAGCATGATCAGAAAATATTATCACTTTCGATCCTAACAGATATGGTCTAAATTTTCTAAAGCATACACAACTGCCAATTTTTTTTTCCGGTTGTTGTGTAATTTAGTTGTGCATCATTTAATGTTCTACTAGCATAATGTATCACATGTGACTTTCTATCTACCCTTTGTCCTAACACAGCTCCGATTGCAAAATGTGAAGCATCGCACATGATCTTGAAAGGAAGAGACCAATCGCGGCCGGATGAAATAGGGGCAGTGGTTAAAAAGGGGAAACTATCTATCCCTATTAATTACAAATTTGGTCTTATGTCCCCAAAATAAAATGACAGAATGAATGCAAATATGTACAAATGGAATGGAATGATAAAAAAATAATAAACATAATAAAATAATAATACAGAGCCGAACATAAAGCAATATTAAGAAATAAAGCCCCGACCCTTTTATTGTGCTGCCCGGAATTTTTATTGTAACATAATACATACATACATACATACATATATATATATATATATATATATATATATATATATATATATATATATATATATATATATATATATATTTAATGATATTTTCGATTTTTTTTTTATTTTCGAAGTTTTTTTTTCTTTTTCTTTTTTTAAAAATATTTTTAAATACACCTGTAACAGTTATCGGAACAAAACTGCTGGAAGATAGATGATCATATCCACAAATATAGACACAGATGTATAAGAACGCAATATTCAAATGCATAAATTAATATAACAAGCGTACTTTAGCCAGAAACAAAGAAAAAAAGTTTTTGTTTTATGAGTCTAACCCTCAATTTTATTTAAAATAAAACAACTCCCCAGCAGAATCGCCACTGTGGGCCCCCGGGACTGCGCCTGCGCCCCGCGCGCCCTTGGATAGGGGTGCGCGTACGTGTGGATGCGGGACACCACTGCTCTCTTTCCACCCTCCCTTGTTTAGGGGACGACGAAATCAAAAGTGCGAGAGGAGTGCTGTCTATGATAGCGCGTTGGAATGCGCCTTGGTTGCCTTTAGTGGATTTTTGATCCAATATGGAAACTTTGAGTTTCCCGCATCAATTTATACCTTTTTTAGGGGATACCAGGATATGGTAATGCATCACCCTTTCATTCCCATTTTCCCTTTTTTAGGGGAAAACGGAAAAGTGCAAAAAAAGAATGTTGCGACGCCCCCACTATGAATTTTATTAAAAATAGCCTTATGGCCCGTTTCGGATCACTATGGGAGCTTCGAGTTTCCCGCATCAAGTTATCCCTTGTTAGGGGATATCAGGATATGGGAATACATCACCCTTCCATTCTCATTCTCCCTTTTTTAGGGGAAAAAAGAAAAGTGCAAAGAAGGAGTGTTGCGAGGCCCCACTGGATCCAAAAAATTTTAGAGTCGCCATATTTATTTTAAGGCAAAAATAAAGCAAAACCAGAAAATAAGAAAACCAGAGATAGAAAACTGGTCGGAGGCTAAGTTACGAGTTGGGAAGGTGCTAGGCACCCAACTCGCCCTTTCGGTCTCAAAATAGTTTTTGGCTAAAATATGCTTATTATTATATTTATTTAGCAAATAAATAAAGCATTAAAAGATAGGAAAATAAAACAAATACATCCGTGGCTACATTATTTACGGACTTGCAGTCATTTCCTTACAATAATTACAAATGTATTTAAAAATATTTGGCCATTATAACGGCTCTTTTACATAATATTTCCTAATCTAATCCGGGCAGCACAACGGCTTATATTGACTACATTGGACCGGATTTAAATAAAAACTTTTTATAAAAATAAATAAATAAATAAGTAAATAAATAAAACGCCCTTAAAGGCTATTACCTTTTAGAGCGGGGTGTGCTCGCTCTGTCCTTCTCGTGAGAGGGAGACTTTTATTGCTGTTGCTGATGTGATTCGGGCAGAGTGACGGCTTATATATGGTAGTTTTGGCTTACTCACTCGGGCAAAATGACGGCTTAGTTTCAGTGGTTTTGGCTTATTTGGTTGGGCGGAATAACAGCTTATTTCGGGTGATTTCAGCCTATTTACTCGGACAGAGTAACGACTTACTTTATGGTTTTTGGGTCGAGGAAATATAGTTGATGTGACGACCCGACCCGGACCCCAATGCGGGATCCCGAGCCGTGCCGTCCAAATAATCAATAACACAAGCATGCGCAAGTAGGATTATGAAATTCATGTGGCGCAACATCGCATACGGATAACAACTCGGCTACACTTGGCCGGAAAAACAACTTAAAATAAACAAGTCATCGGCGACGTTACAGCCGGAACCCAACAACTACTCCTACAATATTAACACATGCTTAATATAACCTCAACGGCCACAACATGCCGGAGACAACAACAACAACAATATTTAAACGAGCTTTAGCGGAAGAAACTGTAGCGAACCATTAACATATGAACAGGCTCGACATATAAGTCGGCATACAAAAGATTACAAGTGTTAAACCATTAAGTTGCTACACAACAAAAACCCCAAGTCAAGTCTACATGACTTGCTTCCCAACGTCCTTGCCAAATAAAAGACTAATTATCAAAAGTCCAAAAGAGCAACCTTGCTCACAAACGACCAAGCGTGACTAAAGCGAGTCTATCTCGGACCGTCTCCTCGGCTCGGATATAAGGAAACAAAACAAACAAATAGGGTAAGTCGAAAGACTTAGTAAGTTACTAAAAATGCATGTCCATGTTATAGCATGACATTTATCACAATTATGGCACATTATCATCATATGGCACTTAGCACATTGTTCACGTAAGTGCGTAAAATAAATCATACAAGTAGGATATGATATAGTCACGGCCGCTTCGTAGCTCCTGCAATAAAACTTTATTATACTTTATCGTGCAACATCGATGCTCGGTGATTACATCGACTTTTATCGAGAACCTACTCGATCTAGATAGCAAGCCAATGCGGCACGTATTGATACGGCAAAGGGGCTACTTCCCCATTGCGGCCAACAATGGAGGTGTGTGTGAGGTCCCAGGTGCGGCGATCCATAGCGAGCACGAATCCCATAATTCGTGAAGGCGATGCATCGTCCCACCCTGACTTAATAAACAAACCAAATAATGCCAGCTGGACTCAATGTGATGCACAAGTAGATATTTACTTGACTTAAACCAATTAAGGACCGAATTCGACAAGAGCGAACTCGACCAACCAAGTAGGGTATTAATCTCTACCATAAAAACATGTCAAGGCAATTAATTGCTCAAAACCAATCTTTCATAACAACTTGTTGTAAACAACTAAACCAAGCTCATACTTGAGTAAACCAAATCAAACGGTGTCCAAACTTCGTAGGGATTGAAATTAGAGTTTAACAAGTTCAATTCTTCCCTAGAGTCGACTCCGTTGAGTCTTTTCTCTAATTTCCCAATTTTGGAGAAATTGAAGCTATGTGCTTCATAACCCAACCTAGGTCATTTCTAGGTTCAACAAGGTTGTAAATTCACCAAAGCATTGCAATGTGATTCATATACATCATAGAGTTCAATTTATAGGATAGAACACATAACAACTTAACAACATACAATGTAGGCTCAAACTAGGGCATTTACATATTGCACTTATTCAAGCAACATATATAATACATGTTTCTAACATGATCAAAACCTTAAATAGACAAGATGAAAGAGTTTTATAAACTTTCATAGGCAAGAAATCATCCTATACATGCTCCTAGCAAGTTCATATTTTCAAAACACAAGAAGAGAACATAGGAAGCATATATGTGTCCTCATTGACCTCAATCACCATAGGCTTTGTTTCCTTAGGGTCAATGAGAACTAAATAGAAGAAGAAGAAGAGTAACTTACAAGTGTTCAACACCAAAGAAAGCAAAGAAAGAAACTAATCGGTAAAAAATGATCTTCTCTTCGAGCTCTACACTTTTAATGAAGGTGGCTTGAGCAAATGGAGAATGGATGAGGGAAGACCAAGGGCAAAGCTTCAAGAAGCCATGGAAGAACTCTCAAGAACTCTCTCTCACGTTTTTGGAAATGCTCTCAGCAAATGAGAAGTCAAATGGCTGATTTGTGGCTTATAAGAGGTTAAATGTTGAGTGGGACATGTGTCAAGCCAATGTGGTCTCCTTACTAATCTGATTTTGTGGCTTAATGATCATTAGAGCTCTCTTAATCCATCATTATAACTAGTTAGGGATGTTAGGACTTAAGTGAGGAGGGTTAGGGAGGTTTAGGAAAGGTTTAGATAGGGGGTTTGGGTATAGAAATCGTTCAACTTCAAAACAGGGGAAAAAATCCCGTAAGTATACCTGATGTTGAGGCGGGTGCCTCAACATCTTCCAGGCGGGCGCCTCAACTGCAGAGGCTCTTCTCCTGATTCTGCTCATTTTGTAATTGCTCCCAGTACTTGAGGTGGGCGCCTCACAAGGTGCCAGGCGGGCGCCTGGGCTTCTGAACCTTCAAAACTTGGTCTAAACATGTCCTAAATGGTCCCAAACTTATGGGCAACCATTCTAGGGTCTAACCCAACTCAAAACAAGTCGGAAACGCACCCGAACAACATCCGGAACAAGATAGAACAAGGCTCGAATCACGCGACGAATGGTTAACGAATCAAACTCCAATCAAACACCAATCAAACTAGGATAACTTGGACATGAAAAAGGTTTGTTTCAACATGGTTATGACCTGAATATAAAGCCAAGAACTCAACGAACACTTCGCACGACGAAATAAAAGCAAAACGAGCAACGAAGGGAAAAATCGCTAAGACCAAAACAAGGCAATCGAACCGGCGATTCAACAAACAAGCTTACATGATTCTAAACATGTTAAGAACTTCAAGAATGACTTATGAATGTTTCTAAAGCATATATGGACTAAATAAACATGCTCACAATCAACCAGAAAGTATGAAGGCAAGCATACAATGCACATGCAAGAATACGGGGTGTTACACTCTCCCCTCCTTTAGGAATTTAGTCCCTAAATTCTTACCAGGTTCATCAAACAAATGCGGATGCTTCTCGCGCATCTCCGCTTCCGTTTCCCAAGTCACTTCTTCAATGTTGTGGTTTCTCCAAAGAACTTTGACTAAGGGAATTCTTTTGGTTCGTAGAACTTGCTCTTTGGTGTCCAAAATCTTCACGGGCTTTTCAACATATGACATATCCGGCTCAAACGTTATCTCCTCATACTCGAGTACATGGGACTCATCTTTCAAATACTTTCGCAACATGGAAACATGGAAGACGTTATGAGTCTCCGAAAGTGAAGGTGGCAATGCAATTCGATACGCTAAGGACCCAACTCTCTCAAGAACCTCGAATGGGCCAATGTACCTCGGTGTAAGCTTCCCTTTCTTGCCGAATCTCTTCGTACACTCTCTCCGGTGTCACCTTCAAGAACACGTAGTCTCCCACTTGGAACTCAAGATCCCGTCTTCGATTGTCCGCGTAACTCTTTTGTCGACTTTGAGCGGTGCGCAATCGATCTCTAATCAACTTCACGCTCTCAACTGACTGTTGCACTAACTCGGAACCCCAAAGTTTCGCCTCTCCAATTTCGTCCCAACAAATTGGCGATCTACACTTACGCCCATACAACGCTTCATACGGCGCCATCTTGATACTAGACTGATGGCTGTTATTATACGCAAACCCGGCTAAAGGTAAGTGAGAATCCCTTCCCTTGAAATCCACGGCACAAGCTCGCAAAGATATCCTCCAAAATCAATCAATCGCTGACCGACCATCCGCATGCGGATGAAAAGTCGCATCGAAGTCTAATCTGGTCCCCAAAGCTTCACGCAACGACTTCCAAAATCTAGATGTGAACCTCGGATCTCTATCGACAATACTCACAGTACGCCATGAAGTCTCACGATCTCCTGAACGTGTGGTCGCCAACCGAGTCAATGAATAAGTGATAGCTATCGGAATAAAGTGTGAGTACTTAGTCAATCGTCAACTATAACCCAAACCGCATTAAATCCTCTCGGCGCGGTAACCCTGTCACAAAATCCATAGTAATGAACTCCCATTTCCATTCAGAATCTCAAGTGGTTGTAGAAATCAGCAGGGCCTCGATGTTCACCTTAACCTGCCGACAAGTCAAACATTTTGACACATACTCCGCAATTTCCCTCTTCATGCCTTTCCACCAAAATTGTCTTTTCAAATCCAAATACATTTTCGTGCTCCCTGTGAATGGTATACCTCGCTTTATGAGCCTCATTCAAAACCCTAATTTATGGTTTGCTTGTGTTATGCATGAACTCATACACTTATAATCATCATGAATATGTTCATTTAGCTCCCGTATATGTTTAAAGTCAATAGCATGATCGTTTGACGCTCGCTTTTGAGATGCATGTATGCATTTTTTCTTTCGCGAGATGCGTTGAATCTCTAAGTTTAAGATTTATGTTGTAACTTCATGGATAATTGTTAGAGGCATTTAAAACATCATTAACATGCCTTGGATATTGGTTGGATGATGGTTGCATCGCCGGTTTGGTTGCTAGTTGGATTCTAGCGAAAACCCTTCTCGCTTGACGCGCTTTTCTGGGTCACCCCTGGAGAGTTACGCCCAGTTTCTGGGCCAAGTTTTGATGAGGTTTGTTTAGGCCTGACTTGATTCCTTTGGTTGATGTTTGGAGGTCATTAAGGTTGAATTGTAGACATTTTTGGCTTGAAGGATTTTTGGCTCCGAGAACGTGAAGGACTCGAGAACGCGCTGGAGAGGTCGAAAGGGGAGCAGGAAGAACAAAGGCCTAGTGGAATGCAGGGAATGCAGGGGTGATGCGGTCGCATCATCACCCACCCTCTTCATGCGAATGGTCCAATTTCCAAAGCATTACGGATTTTGACTCTTTATGTGTCGTCCGAAATTTTGACCTCTCAAACCTATTTTTAAGCCACACCTTGACCCACTACTTAACCTAATCTAGTCCTAACATTCTCTATTAGAGATTTAGGGGGTTAATTAGTGGGGTAATTAGTGAGTTAATCCCCCATTTATAAGAGAAATTCAGCCGCACTCTCACTTTGTTCGGCAAGACAAAATCGGTTTCCCCTCTTGTTCTTTCAAGCACTTCAACCCAACCAAGAGGAAGCTTGAGAAGGTGATTTCTGGGTTTTGAAAGGCTTAAGCTTGGTGTCCATAGCTAGGTCTTCTTCTTCCCCATTCCACCTTCAAGATTGAAGAAGGAGTTGAAGAAAGACTCAATCTTCAGGCACCTAATTTTCATTTGTTGGGCTAAGTTTGGTAAGTTTCCCTTCCTTTCTTTTAGGCTCCATTGACCCTAGGAAATAACCATTATGCTATTTGGGTCAATGGAAGCCATTGTTAGGTTTCTAGAAGATGCATGAACCCTAGGATTTCAAATTCATGATAGAACTTGATTGGCCTATGTGAGACCATGATTATGTGAAATTCATGTTCTAACTAGCTTATTGAACTTGATTATGTTGATTGTTCATGTGGATTGATGTTGGTTTGGAGAGATTCTGGAGGGTGCCTTGCCCTAATTTTGTTTTAGCTTGCAAATTGATGATGTGAGCTTGATTAATGTGTTTTATATGCTTAATGAGTATATTAAACTTTGCTATATGAATTGATTATGGGTATTGAGCTTGAATGACAAAGATGCTTGAAGGATTTTCCCCAAATTGTATTTGGCTTGTCAAACATGATTGTAAGCCTAGTTGAATTACACATGTTTAAGAGATTATATCAAACCATGTTGTAAATTTTAATCATGTTTTGAAGGTTATGATTGGTATGATGACTTAGATGAAATTATGCTCAAGATGATTAATTTGTTCTAAGTTGCTTTAGAGATTAGGAAGATTCTTAGGGTTTATATGAGTATATTGAACATTGGGATTATGGTTTCGCGATAGTTATGAATATAGGGGGATGATGAAGCCTAAGCTTCTATTCCTTGAATTTTCGAAAACTTAGATTGAACTCAACGGAGTTAACCTTTGGGTTAGTATGAATCCTAGAACTATAATTTTAAGTCCTACGGAATTTTGGGTAGAATTCATGGAGGTCGAGCCTCCAAGAAGTTTTGAAGTGTGTGAAGCACACTTGATTATGAGAGCTTATATGATTCTCTGCTGTGATGTTTATGCTAGTTGTGATGAATTGCATGACTAGTTTGATAGTAGAGTGTTTACCTACTTGTTTTGAGCATATGAGTATATATTACTTGTGCTTGGGTTTTGAGTCCAACTGAGCTCGCTTTGGTTGAGTTTTGGTGGACGATACATCGCCTTCACGAATTGTGAGATTCGTGATCGCGATGGATCGCCGTGTCGGGCTTGCACACACCCCTCCATCGATGGCCACGGTGGGGAAGTAGTTTATCTTAGTTGTAGTAATACACATGACTTTGATAACTATGGAACTCGAGGAGATCGTTTCTGGGACGCCGATATCTACGAGAGGGATATCGAGGGCAATATAAAGGTTTTGCACGCAGCTTGTGAGCGACACGCACGAGGAATTTTAGTAATGGTATCATATCCCTTATACATGAATTGTTTCACAAGTGCTTAAGTGAATAACGTGCTTGGTGAATTGGATATGATATGATGTTTGTTTTGGTTTCTTACATGTTATACTTAATAGATAACATATTGATTAATGTGTTAAGCATGTATGCTATCACATGAGTATTATTGGAATGTGGTTTTATGCCAAAGGTATAGATCATTATTGTTAAGTTTATATGCCTTGACATGAATATTATGGGAAGGCTATGTTATAACAATAACATGAATTACCGTTGTTATGTTAATATGCTTTATCATGAATATTATTCGGATATGGCATTATGTTAAAAGCGTGAATTATTGTTGTTAAGTTTATATGCCTTGACATGTAAATCATCTGGCTATGTTATATCAATAACAAGAATTATGATCGTTAAGCATATAAATGCCTTGACATGGATTTTAGTGAGATGTTATACTACAATGATAACATGTTTTATTAATGTTGAGCATGGATGCCATAACATGATTTTATATAAGGTTATTTCATGACGATAGCATGATGTAATTTATGATTGAGCATTATGCCATGATAGGAAGTTATGGTTAGTAACTTACTAAGTCTTTGTGACTTACTTTATTTGTTGGTTGTTTTCCTAGATCCGAGCCGCCAAGGATCCAAGTAAATCAAGAAGATTGCGTTGACAAGTATTATTTTGGCAAGGTTGCTACTTAGATAGTTTATTTGTTTTTGGTGAGGTCGTTGGGAAGATGAAGTTATGTAAACTTCATGATTGGGTAGCAAACCTTAAATGTGAATTGTGTTATTTGTAATTATGTTGTTTAGCTTATTCTTTTGTAGCCGACAAGTAGAAGTCGTGCTGATGTTTATTTATGGTTATATTCCATATGTTTTCGGTTGTTAGTACTTATATTTGTTAGTACTTATGTTGTTGGTAGCCGAACGGTTAGTCTTGGTTTATTGGTGAATATGTTTAGCATGTTATATTGCTAGTTAAATATTATGTTTTCTCCGGCATGTTTTTAGCCGTTGAGTTGTTAGACTAGAGTCTTAGACTTAGTTTAATGTTGGGTTCCTACTACGCCGATGACTTGGTTTATTTTATGCTCTATATTGAATTGCATAACGTGGAGTTTGTTCTACGTGCCCAATGTTGCGACGCGAGTCGAATTTTTGGACCGAGAGATTAACTATCTCTTTGGTTTTTTTAGTTTGAGCTTGTTAGCCACTGCTTTATTTATTTTCGCTTCCGCATGTTTTGAGTTGTTTGTATCGCCGTTATGGCCCTACCCATTATTTGCTACTTGTTGTTGTTATTTGCTTTTCCGGCACGACCTTGGGATTTCGATGATCCGATGGGTCGTCAGCCAGCTGGTATCGTAGCTATGATTATAAATTTAGCTTTCAAACGGATAGGTTCCTTGGCTTTGGGGGTTGGTTTGTGTGATTTGTTATATCTTAACGCCGAGAGTTATAGTATGTTAAGATGTTTGAACTAGAATGGATGTTAGCACTAGTGAGTGCCAATGTTGATAAATATAAGGTGGTACTAGTGGTATCCCATGATTGGGAATCCACCTGAGAATTGGCAAATATTATGATATTGTGATTCAATATTTATGGATTTTCATAAAATTAGCTCATTAGAGTAAGAGTACTTAGCACCGAATGAGACCAG
>JABEVN020001711.1:0-23870 GCA_013146195.2 Codonopsis lanceolata | reverse complement strand
AGAAAACCTAACCGACTTTCTCTCTCATTGCAACATCAAGGCCCTTGGGTGTTTGACTCGTAAACTATCTCATGTACTTTCCTCAACCTTTATGATGATGGTTCAACCACCTATACCATTCCTGATGTCACTCAGCGAGTAGGCTAGATTACCATGAGGGGTGAAGTACCAGTGGAGCTTGCCTTCTGACAGCACAAGCATCGCTTTTGCTCCACTCCACCGTGCTCTAGCCATCAGCATCGATAAGTGCATCATAATCAAGTCTGGGGTCATGACAAGATTACTGGAGCCCAAATGTTTCTAATGGAAGGAATAGTAGAGAACTGTGAGATGAACTGGGGAGCTATTCTGGTGGAGTGTGTAAAAGTGAACATTGCCAAGTACAAGGAGAACATGGCAACCGGAAACCTCAAGGTTCACTCATCACCGATCATAAATCGTTCCTTCGATCAATTCGACTATTCAGAACTACTCATCATCAACGCAGGATCTTGAACCACTCAAGATCAAGAAGTATGTTGCTGCTGATATCAGGAGAGCTAGTATTTCTATCAGATTTGGTATGGAAGCACCACCAGTTCAGTCAAGTAGGAGGCCAAGAAGGACAAGAACCCAAGCTCTTACGGCTGTGTCATCCACTCAACCAGCTGATGATGGTCAGTAAGCTGAAGTTGCTCAGCCAAGTGTTCAACCAACGAGTTCACCGCTAAGGGGTCACCAGTGGTCGACAAGAACGGTCACCAAAGACGTGGTCACTAGTCAAGATGCACCTCCAATGCCAGCTGATTGTCACCAAATAAGTGCGCAAGAGGTCAAGTTCCCTCGAAAGGAGGCAACCAAGGAGGAGGAGACTGACATTGGTAGCTGATACTGCTGCAAAGAGACATATAAGGAACCCTGAACTCAATCCAGGTACTTTTGTCCCCTTCTCTCCTCCTAATACAACTGATCCTGCTCCAACCTCTCCTCCCTCCGATCCTAGGTCTCCAAATACTGCTCACATTAAGTTTTTTCCCCCAATTAGAATCCTACCTTTCACCCTAGGCATTCTGCATCATCAAGCTAATCAAGTACCAATTCCTCCAAACCTGGTCTTCCATTGATCATTTTCTTCTTTTTGTTCGCTTTCTTCTTTCCATGAGGAGAAGAAAACTGACAAGCCCCTTGTCAACCCAGTCAAGTACATTGACCACAACCTCAAAAGGAGACCCTATGTGTTATACCCTGCCACTCCAAACCTCGCTAAGAAGACTTAGTAGCTGCTATGGTGGCAAGTACTTTCAACCCTCTCCCTCTCTCGAAACGTATTCTATCTCTAATGATAGATTTGCTCAAGATGAGCTGGTCTACTTAGTCTGGACAATATATAGCAAGGTTCATGAACTCCCATATCTTCCCTCCAATGATCCCTTCCTGTTTGGCAGACTTGCACTGCCTGAAGATGATGACCTCAACCAGACTGAACAACCCATCAGACCCAGCCAAGTTAGCCCGTATCCAAAGAGCAGCCAACAAATATAACCAGATGCAGTGAACACCGCAAACCAAGCTTATATCGAACTTCACAGACTGATGGCCTCCATGCCAGAGGAGCTTCCATGAGCACCGCCTTCCGATGCAATGACAAGTCACCAAGACCTTTGATCACTGCATCCATCCCTACTATTCCCTATGTCATCCCTTCTTCGCTCCTTTTGTTGTGTCAGCCTACAACCATACCTGGGCCAGCTCCATCTCAAATTAACCGCCATTTCAACATCCACTTTGCAACCTATCTCTACCTTCTTTCAAACCCACCCATTGATGCCTCTTCTTCCATTCCTCCTATTACTATTCCTCTCCCTACTTTACCAACTTCAATACCAATCACTCAACCATCCATTCCTATGCCAATCAGTCTACCATCTATTACACATGTGTCGCCCACTGCTTTCTGCCATGTCGGCCTTGCTCCCAACCGGCTCCACCTCGTGTCACCACTCCCTCTTCTCCTCCGTAAATGTCACCATTCCTCTACCAAATTCCCACTTTGTGTCACCACTCCATCCCTTCCCATTCCTCCCTTGACTGATACCATTCCTACTCCTATCCCCACTATGTCAGTTGTACCTGCTCCTCTAGCTGATATCCCAGCTGCTATTCTTATCTCTTCACGACGACACCAGAATCGGCCTCTCTTCCCTTCCCATACCGACATACCCTCTCACCCAAACCAGCCTCCCTCTGCTTGTTCTCGCCTCGACCTCTCCCCTTCACACATCCTCACCCTTTCTCCCCTTTGTCCACCTTCAAACCTACCCAACCCGAACTTTCTATAGAAGAAGCTTCAAAAATCAGGATCAATCCCCTAGACTCATCATCCGACTCCTCTAAATCCACTTCTGAGGATGAGTCTCTTCTCAGCCCCTCTCGCTAGCCAAGAGGGAAAGCCGTTTAAAACAAATGAAGATTGTCTCCAAGGTTTTGCTTCATCCTACTAGCACCAAAATTGTCTTTCCTGAAGAAATGCCTACCCCTTCACCTGAGCCAGAAGCCCAAGCTCCTGCCTATCCCATGGATGTCTTTTTCCCACCTGACCCTGAGGATGATGGCATTCACACTTATCATTTATTCTCCAATGAGCCTGAACCCTCTCAGCCACCGCCTCCAGACCGCAACCCCGATTCCTCTCTCTCTGCCGCCCAAGCTAGACCTCCTATATACCCATCATTTGCACATGAAGTCACCTTTTAAACACTGCATCAATCGCCTTGCTACACTTCAACAAAGAAGTTACTTCTGCTCCGAACCTTACCCAGATCATCACCACCGAGGTGCAAGCTGCCATTGCTGCTGGTGCCCATCGTGAAGCTCATACGGATGACTGGAGGACCATATTACTATACCAGCAAGAGTGGTCAAATCGTGCCTTCAATGCTGAAGCAACAATGCTTCAAACCATTCAGGAGGAGAAGAAGCAGAAAGCAAGAGCTGATGCTTACATGGCAGAAAACAAGATTCTAGGCGCCGAATCGATGATCGATCACCAAGAACACCCGAAGTCGATATAGAACCGGTTGATGCATGTGAAGAAGAACGCAAGCACCAGCAGGTTCGAAGAAGGCAATGTAGAACCAAGAATCAAGTAGGCAACTAAGTCAAGGAGCACAAGTGCAGAAACCAAGCCGCAAAGAATCGAAAATGAAGCCGAAGTTGGTCCATCGCTTGAAGCAAACCAGAACAACTGAAGGATCCACATCAGCCAAATCTCTCTAAAATCTGAACAACCTTTAAACTCTCGTTTTATTTGTAGCTTACATTTGGGATTTTTTCTTAAAGTCTTCAGTCACTTCTCATATATTATCTGTCTGTTGTACTAACATCACTTTTGCAGGAACTATAAAATTTTTTGGCTTTCTGCTTTCAAGTGAATGGTTTTAAGCAAATAAGAGGAGATTGTTGAATCTTGCACTTAATTAGATTTGCTTAAAATCATTCCACTTGATTGTCAGCCAAGAAATTTAAGTTAATCCGTGGTCAGCCCGAAATTATTTTGTCAGCCATTCATTTTAGCTGACCTTAATATATTTAGTGTCAGTTTGTCTTTCCTTATTTGTTTAATCATATACTTACTAACACTTTCCTACTTTGTGCTTTTGGTAGATATACTGCTAGATTATATCTCCCAGGATGTTTTTGAGATCTTGCCTCTGCCAAACACATTTTCAAATTCAAAATGTGTTCCTAACGGGTTGCTTTTGAAGACTACCTATAAATACCCACTGGAAGCATTATTGAAGACAACAATTTTTATATATAGAAGTCAAGAATTCACATTCTTTCAATTTCTCTGTGACTTAAGTCTTCTTAGAAAAACAGTAGCTAGATAATCTTCTTTGAATATTTGTTTCTAGTTATTGTTCAGGCATACACTGAGTGATTCACTCCAAAATATTTAGAAATCAGTCAGTTTGTCTCACGAGTTTGATTTTTTCTCAATCATTCTCCCCAAACACCGGTCTTTTGTTGTACACTGATCCATTAGAGATCAAATAGATTTTTAATAAAATTAGTGCACTTCAAAAATCCAAGTCTGACCAACTTGGTAGTGGATGTAGCAGTTTATCTGTGAACCACTTCAACTGATTTGTCGACCGTACGTCTCTTATACTCTTGCAAACTGACTCAACACTTAAGAAGTTTTTCAACTAATTAAGTGTCAGTCAGTTAACAACAATTGCTTACTTAATTGTTCTGTTAGTTTGTATTTCAATTACTTCTCCATATTCGGTGATCAATTTTGAAGAAAACTTCTTTTGAAAAATAGGTGTGTCAGTCAGCTGACCAACATTCATCAGCTTAAGGATTTTCAAAGTGTCAGCCAGCTGACGAACACCTCAGCTGACAGATAAAATCAAATTTTCCGCTGCCAATCCTTTAAGCTTTACAAATCAACCCCCAAAGTTTTTAAAGGCTATTCACCCCCCCTCTAGCCTTAACTGTTGCCATCTGGATTCAATCTCGACGATTCAATCTCTCTAGGCTTCACTCACCTTGAAGAAGAAGAAACTGATTTTTAAAGAAGAACAAGCCGTGTTCTTTGGGGTGTTTTATTCAACGTCAAAATCTGACTTCTTTTGATTACCAAGATGCCTTATAAAGGCTACAAAGTGAACCCTAATCTATTAATGAAAACCCTAACTAATTATGAAATAAATAAACTAAATAAATAAAAGAAACTAAAACTAAAAAGCCCAAAAAATACAAAAACATGATTTTAATTATACCTACACTAAGTGATTTCTATTTCTTTTTGGATTGTTGAATTCGGCCTCTTGTTTAGTTCCCTTGCAGCTGTGAGTTGTCCTAGCCCTTTTGTATGAGTTTCCTTCCATGCGATTAACCACACTCTTTCCTTTATCCACAATGCCGCCCACTTGATGCCACATCTTGCACGGACCAGCCCGCTTGGTTCAGCCCCATGCACCCTTCCACCAACCGTGCCACCCTTCCAAGTGTAGCCGTGCTCTTCCCCGGCATCCTTTCTTGTCCCGTGTCCAACCTTCAAGCCCCACGTCCACGACCCTAACCCCCATCCAAGGTTTACGATTTCTTGGCCCCTTAACCCCTTTGTCACACTTGTTTTAACTTCAATCCTTGGCTGCCATGTCTCTTTTCCCCCATACGAATACATCCCCTCATGGTCCTCTAAGTGCACATGGTCTTGCCCCCATGCTCCCTCATCAATGGGATACTCATTTTTTTTTTACCCCAACAAAATATTTATCAAAAGATATGTAAAATAACTTGTACTTCCTCCGTCCCAAAATATATGACGTTTTGTGAGAGTTTTTTGTTGTAAAATAGTTGACACTTTGCAATTTTCAAGGAACTTTTTTTTCCCCAATTTCACTCATATTTATTGGCTCCATGTTAGGCTCTTTGGGCAAGAATATCAAGACACCTCAGCAATGTTTGAATAATGACAGTTTAGTCTTTACAATATGTTTCATTAGTCTTATAAAAAGCAGTGTTCTAAAACTCCCCGCCTAGCTCCGCTTAGGCCCCGCCTAGGCGTTAGGCCCCTATCTACCGTCACGACTTTCTTAGTCGCCGCCTAATCGACCAAGTCGGCACCTACGTTGCCGGTCTGCCAGATAGATAGAAGAAAGAAAAGAAAAAAAGATGAAGAAGAAGGTGGTTGTCTCGAGACTCATAATTTAGAATGAGAAGGGATTAGAGATGATATGTTAGACTGTGGGTTATAGGAGCAGTAGGTAGGTGGAGTAATTTTTTTTTTAGTTCTAAACTTGGCTGGTTTATTGCTTTGGAGTTGTTGAGAATTGGGATTAAAGGTATGTTTGTATATTTTTGTTCATTTTACAAATATAGACAAGTGTTGATAAAATGACAAACATAAAAAAAATTTAAATTTGTAGTCAATGTGTTTGATCTTTGATGTAAATTATCAAAAAAAATTGGTAATTATGTCTTAATTCTAGGCCCCGCCTAGGTCCCGATTACACCCCGACTAGTCCCCTAGGCGCTAGGCGCTAGTGTGTCGCCTAGCGGCTACCTAACGATTTTTAGAACCTTGATAAAAAGTCTCAAAACATCATATATTTTGGAACAAGAGGAATATATCTTTTCGGTTAAGATGAAGATGATATTATTTTCATTTAGACGCCTTGTTGTTTGTTTAGCAAAAATAAATTATTTTGAAATTGAAATTATAGATGTTTGAGATGATTAAAGATTATTTTACTTTTTTTTAGTCAAAAAACAAAAATTAAAAAAAGACGTGATTTTTCACGCTTCCTCTCTTTTTATGTGGTCAAAACATAAACCATGACCTTTCCCTAATAAAGTAACCAAGAATAATTTTGATAAACATTAACATGTATAGGGATAATCAAAAGTCATGATTCATCTTTATCTAGCCGCCTCTACTTTTTATTAGCCCCTCCACACGGCTCCATTTAAAAATATAGATTAAATAATTATTTGGTCTTTGAATTATCTAAAAATTATGTGTTTGGTCACATGACTTTTTTTGAAATGTGTTTGGTCTTTAAGCTCGATTTTGCTAAGAGATACTTCCCTCATTGGGTTACCATTAGTTTTTCAGTTAAAATTTTATTAAAATCTCAAAATTTTCCTTTACCTTTATACAGTAAAGTAATGAAAATGATAATTGAAAAAGTCAACTCTCTACCATAACCAAACAATGTAGATAGTATGCGCTAGATATTGGTAGGGAAGAAGATACAAAATGTAAAGGAATTTCGGATCTGAAAAATATAAAAAAGGAAAGTGATTGTTCAGAACCGGCCAAGCACCCTCCAAATAGTTACACAGTCGGCCTTCTCCAGCTCCGTCCATCGCCCATGCTATATCTTCATTTACACCAACATCTTTCGTCACCACCAACTCCACAGCCGGTTCATCCTCTCAATGTCATCTTCTCCGATCTTCTTCCGCCATCGCCCCTGCTGTTGTGTAACACCTAGCAGCGCCTGTAACCTATGTCGACCACTTCACCTCCGTCTCCCATCTCATTTACGATGTGAAATTGTGAGCATTCTTGACATTCATTGACAGAATCAAGAAGTGGTAGATAGTCGTATTGTATTATTGAATTTCTGTATCTTTCTGATTCAGTACATCTGGTATATATACAAACTGAATGGAGAGATTAGGTATAAAAGAATACCTAACTAAACTGTCACTAACAACATAAAGTGCACCCGCTACCCTTCATGAATGGAGAAATAACACTCGCTGCCCCTTTAGTCTTGCAGACCTTTCTGAACATGACATTTAGGTCCCTTGAACTTTGACTTGTGTATGTTTGGTAATTCAGCATCATCTGTGGTCTGTATGTTAACATCCCCCCTCAAGTTGGAAGGCTGAGTGAATATATTGAGGACTGGCAACTTGCCAAGAAGATGATAGAAATGTGGAGAGGGCAGGGCCTTAGTGAACAGGTCTGCAGGTTGTTCAATAGAGGAAATATATCTGGTTGAAATTAGACCTTGTTGAATCATTTCTCTAACCAGATGGCAGTCTATGTCGATATGTTTTGTTCTCTCATGGAACACAGGATTGGCTGAGATATGAATGGCAGATTGATTATCACAGTGTAGAGGAGCTGGAAGTTCAATGGTGATGTTGAGATCTTTTAGAAGGGAGATCAACCATTTGAGTTCACAGCAGGTGTCAGCCATGCTTCTATATTCAGCTTCAGCTGAGGACCTACTAACTGTAGGTTGCTTCTTGCATTTCCAGGATACAAGGGACTTGCCTAGGTAGATGCAGAAACCTGACTGAGATTTTCTGGTGATTGGGCAGGCAGCCCAGTCTTAATCACAGTAGGCTGTGAGGTTAGATACTGAGGAGGTTGGGAAAAATAGGCCCTGTCCAGGTGTGCCTTTGATATATTTTACCAGTCTTAGAGCAGCCTGCCATTGGTGGTCCATAGGGTTAGCCATAAATTGGCTGAGAGCTTGGACACTGTAAGAGATGTCAGATCTTGTGACAGAGAGATAAATGAGTCTGCCAACCAGCCTTCTGTAAGTTGTTGGATCAGCCAGGGATGTAGAGGAAGTGATAGCTAGCTTGTGATCCTTTTCAATTGGTGTGAGGGCAGGTTTGGCATTCACCAGGCCACTGTCAGTAATGATTTCCAGAGCATATTTCTTCTGGTGTAGGCATATTCCACTCTTCTTTCTGGCAACTTCAAGTCCAAGGAAGTACCTTAGAGGGCCAAGGTCTTTTATTGGAAAGGCAGACTTCAGGTGAGTTTTGACTTGGTCAATCAGGTCTTCACTAGTGCCTGTAATGAGGAGATCATCTACATAGACAAGGAGGACTATGCAATGAGAGTTAGTATTAAGGCAGAAAAGAGTGTGATCATTTTGTGACTGCTTGAAGCCAAAGTTGATGAGTGTAGTGGCCAATTTTTCAAACTATTGTCTAGGGGCCTGTTTTAAGCCATAGAGAGATTTGGATAGTTTGCAAACAGTGGAGGAGTATTCTTGAGAATGAGTGGGAAGGTATCCAGGAGGGAGATCCATGTATACCTCTTCATGAAGATCTTCATGAAGAAAGGCATTGGACACATCAAGTTGGGATATGGCCCATTGTTTAGCAGCAGCAACAGCCAGTAGGACTTTCACAGAAGTCATTTTGGCCACTGGTGAGAATGTTTCAAAGTAGTCAGTTCCTTCAATCTGAGTGTATCCCTTGGCCACAAGTCTGGCCTTGTATTTGTTGATGGAACCATCAGCATTGTATTTGATTCTGAAGGTCCATTTACAGCCTACAGTTCTCTTGTTGGCAGGAAGAGCTTGAAGGGTCCATGTGTTGTTGCTTTCTAGAGCTTGAAGTTCCTCATTTATGGCTTGACACCACAAGGGGTCTTTGATAGCTTGTTGGTAGTTTTTAGGCTCATGAGGGGTAGAAATGTTACAGGAAAAGTTCCTGTATGATGTAGAGACATTAGCATAGTTGCAGAAGTTGGTGATGGGATAAGGTGTTGTGCAGTTAGTAGAGGGTTGAGTGAAGTTGGGAGGAAGGTTGGTGTAGTCCTGAAACCTAGTGGGAATAGTTTTGTGCCTTTGGGGCCTAGAGAGTAGAGATGGAAGAGATGTATTAGGGTCATTGGTGATAGGTATTTGATGATCCTCTTGGTCCCCTTCTGTATGCTGGTCAGTGTTCGGAATGGTGGTAGGGTTGCTATTTTCAGTGAGCATTTGGTTTTCCTCTTCAAGGATAGGATTAGAAGTATAGGAAGGGAATAGACTATCCTGGGATGGCTGTGTAGTGTCCTCTTTAAAGGGAAATATGGACTCATAGAAAATAACATCTCTGCTATAGAGGACTTGGTGAGTGACAGTGTTATAGACTTTGTAGGCTTTCTTGTTGCTAGGATAGCCAAGAAAGATGCACTTTTGTGCTCTGGGAGATAATTTGTCCCTATTATGGGAGTGAGTTGAGGCATAGCATAGGCAACCAAAGGTTTTGAGGTGATTATAGGTAGGGGAGATCCAAATAGGGCCTCAATGGGGGTTTTAAATTTTAGAACATAACTGGGAAGTCTGTTTATTAGGTAGGTGGCAGTGAGGAGGCAGTCTCCCCAGAATCTCTTGGGAAGGTTGGCTTGGAATCTTAGGGCTCTGGCAAGTTCAAGGAGGTGTCTGTGTTTCCTCTCAACTCTTCCATTTTGCTGAGGGGTGTCAACACAGGTACATTGATGTAGAACCCCTAGAGGGGCTAGTAGATTGTCAACTCCATCATTAAGAAACTCAGTTCCATTGTCAGTTCTGAGGTGCTTGACAGTGGTTTTGAATTGGTTTTTGATCATGTTGAAGAAGAACTGAAGAGTTTGATGGACATGTGTTTTGGCTTTTAATAGGAAGGTCAATGTAACTCTGGACTAGTCATCAACTATGGTTAGGAATGATGTGCAACCATCATAGGTGGCTTTTCTGTAGGGACCCCATACATCACAGTGTATGAGGTCAAAAGGGTTGGAGCTGTGAGAGTCACTTAGGGGGAATGGTTGTCTGGTCTGTCTAGATAAGTGACAGATTTCAAAATGAACATTGGGAATGGGATTGAGATGCATGTTAAGAGAGCTGATGTGCTTCATAGACTGTGCAGGTGCATGTCCTAGTCTAGTGTGCCACAGATATAGTTTGTTAATAGGTTTTGTAATAGAAAAGGTATTGCCAAGTTTACAAATGTTTGAGTCAAAGAGTTTCTTGCATTCAGAGTATGCAGTCTGCCTGTGATGACTGGATTCTGTTGGGAGAAGTTTGTAAAGGCCACCATCAAATCTACCAATCCTCTTGAATGTCTTTTGAGCATGGTCCTGAAGGAAGCATGATGAAGCAGAGAAAGTTAAGCAGATGTTATTGTCAGTAATGAGTTTGCCTCCTGATATGAGATTACATTGAAATTCAGGAGCTAAATAAACATCTTTGAGGATAATATTACCTGTTAGTGTCACAGTACCCTTATGAGTTATGGTAGAGGATTGTCCATTGGGTAAGTGTATTATGGTGTTGACAGTAACAGGGTTGGTGAGACATTCAAAGGAGGTTGTGATGTGATGACTGGCACAAGTGTCAATGATCCAGTCAGTGTGTGATGGCTTTGTGTGGGCAAGACAAGAGAACATTGGACTGTAATTAGGGTTACCTGACATGTGTTCTTCAGGAGTGTCCATTTGAGCAGCTGCAGGATTGACACTCTTGGTGTTATTTAGGAGCAACATAAGCTGCTGGAGTTGTCCAGGAGTAAAACAGTCCATGTTGGTGCTTAGATCATCCTTCTTCTTGTTTCCAGGATTTTCTTTGACAGTTTGAGTGATAGCATTGTTGATGGATGAGTTGATCTTAGCCTTTCCCTTGTTTCTTGGCATTCTTCTTGGATCAGGCTTGGTGCCAAATAATGGATGCCACTCAGGAAATCCATATAGAAAGAAACATTTGTCTTTCTGATGGGAGTCACCATGGCAGTGGTCACAGAATAGTTTTCCTTGGTAGAGGAGACTTGGGGTCCTCCTGCAGATCTTGGTTTGTTGAACCTGTTAGTAACAACTTTGCCCATGAGAGCAGAGGACATGTTTTCAAAGTTTATAGAGTTGCTTTGTAGTCTTTGTCCCTCTTCTTGGATGAGCATGGAAACAGCCTTGACTACAGAAGGGAGTGGATACATTTTGAGAATTTGTCCCCTCACATCAGTGTACCTTTCAGACAACCCCATTAGGAACTAAGTTAGTTTGGTGACCTGATCATGTTCTTCTTGGATATTGATGGCTCCACAGGTACAGTTGCAAGTGCACTTGGGATTTTGAAGCAAGTTTGTGAGTTCATCCCATAGGCCTTTAAACTTGGTGTAGTAGGCATTGATACCTAAGTCTCCTTGGGTGCATAGGGTGATATTTTTCCGGACTTGGAAAATTTTTGGGGCATCACTTTGTGTAAATCTGGTGATGATATCGTCCCATATTTCATGTGCAGTAGAAAGATAGACTATGCTTTGTCTGATTTATGAATTTCCAGAGTTTAGGAGCCAAGAAACTACCATACTGTTGCATCTTTCCCAAGCACTAATGTACCTGGAAGAGGGAACTGGTTTCTTGTTTAGCCCTTTGACCAGGTCCAGTTTATTTTTGGCAGAGAGGGCTGTGGAGATGGAGATTTTCCACTTATTGAAATTGGTATTGGTTAGGGTTTCAGTTACAAGAATCATCCCGGGATGATCATTGGGATGGAGATAAAGGGGATGACCGGGATTCAATTGAAGGGTGGATTCAGGCAAATCATAAGCATCTGTGGTGGTGCTTGAACTGCCTTCTTTTGTGATTTTGGTGGAATCAGTCATCATGAAAGATGGGAAACAGAATACAAATTATAGAAAGGGGAATAAGAGAGAGAGAATTACTAGTTCGGCATTGAGAGGGAGTTGTGAATAGAGATTGGAATCAATCTGGCTCTGATACCACGTGAAATTGTGAGCATTCTTGACATTCATTGACAGAATCAAGAAGTGGTAGATAGTCATATTGTATTATTGAATTTTCAGATCTTTCTCGATTCAAGACATCCGTATATATACAAACTGAATGGAGAGATTAGGTATAATGTAATACCTAACTAAACCGCTCACTAACAACATAAAGTGCACCCGCTACCCTTCATGAATGGAGAAATAACACTCGCTGCCCCTTTAGTCTTACAGACCTTTCTGAACATGACATTTAGGTCCCTTGAACTTTGACTTTTGTATGTTTGGTAATTCAGCATCATCTGTGGTCTGTATGTTAACATACGACCACCTCCATATCTGACCAGCGTCGTGCTAGATCCAACCGACGTCTTTCTCTTCTCCGGCGAATCCCAATCTCCTTTATCACTAAAACCCCCTCGCATCTGCCATCACTTTCCTCCATCTCCACTCTAGATCTCTTTGATTTCTTCTCCCCTGTCATAGTCTCTAGCTTCCTTTCTGCTTCGTCTCAAACTCACCCCCAACTGCCATCGATTTTCATTATAACCTAGTCGTGGGTCTTATCTCTCCTCCAGTCAGCATGCGCCATCTCTAATTTCCCCAATTGAACATCGGATCTCTAGAGAACTTGATATGGCGTTCGATGGGAAAATGCTTTCTCATTTCTTTCCCAGAAAGAGCTAAGAGAAGCATCAAGCCTAAGCTTGAGAATCTCGTATCCTAAAGGGGAATGATTTCGGAGGAGAATAACGAGAGAGACAAGCAAATTCTACTTTGGATTTCCCATTATTCTTTCTAACCTCGGATCTTGCTCAGGACGTTCAAGTGGAATTGTCAATCGGATATACATGCACACTCAGATTCATTCGTAAACTAAATTACATAGGATAGTTTCGAAGAAAGGGACATGGAAAGTCAATTGGAAACCTTGTCGGCGCCGTTGAAATCAACAACTAAGATGGAGATCGAACTTGAGTTAATGGCACCTTCGCGGCCTTCGACCAAATTGAGATCTAGGCAACCTCGTCAACATCGTCGATGGGAAGATCGAGCTTGGGGAGGTTGCGCCTTGATCGCTGTTTGTGATAACTTAGGTTGTCGTGCATTTTTTCTCTCAAATCCTTGATGTCTCTCTGTGCCTTCATATCTAAAGAATGTCGGGTGTTGTAGAAGGTTAAAGGGACTTAGGCGGTAGTGGTTCCTGGGGCAAGGATACAACAGTTCCCATTTTTCATCGATCGACAACACCCATGTGAAACCTTGAATATGAAATTGTGTGTTCTATAATCAAAACAAGCGAGATAATCATCATTTTCATTACTTTACTGTATAAGGGTGAAGGGTAAATTTGAGATTTCAATAAAATTTTAACGAAAAAACTAACGGTAACCCCGTGAGGGGGGAATCTCTCAGCAAAAACCTAGTTTAAGGACCAAACACATTTAGAAAAAAGTCGAGGGACCAAACACATAGTTTTTGGATAGTTTAGGGACCAAATAAGCATTTAATCCTTAAAATAACGCAAAATTTTAAGAAAGACTGTATTGTCGGCATTTTTTAAATAAAATTTATTATCTTTATCCGAGTTATCGTATATTTATGAGATGAGTTGTGAGAGAGTGTGACTTTATCTTACAAATATTAAGATCCGTAAAATAGTCTTACATGAAACATACTACTTAAATTATCATCTTGTTTTAATTTTTTTATCTATTTCAAAAAAAGTGATCTGATTTCTAAAATATCTTTTTAATGAATAATTATTTTATCATCGGTTTTCGTGTTATTTAAATGATGATCACATGTACATGAATTTTAATAGAAATTATAGTATACTAATATTTATAATAAAGTCAATTAGCGTTTAGTGTGACCGGTCAAATAACAAAAAAATATTTGGAAAAGGAGAAAGTATTAAATCATACTCATGTAACATCACCAATAATATATTCGTTTAATATCACTTTCTCATTTTTCATTTTTTCCCCAAAAATTGAAAAACATTCAAAAAGAAAAAGAAAAAGAACATTTAAGGGGTGCGCGGGTGCAACGGTGGTGGCTACTAGGCTTGACAATTGGGTGGATTGAATTAGAATGGGTAATGAATTGAAACGGGTCGAAATTTGTTAGAACAAAAATGTCAAACAGGTTGAAATGAATTGGGTTGGAACGAGTAACGGGTTAAAGTGGGCCGACTCGTCTTTCCCCCCCCCCCCCAAAAAAAAACATAGATTTATAGCATACGAATTTGCGGGGTCGAAATTAGTACCGAGTCCGGCCCATTTTAACCTGACCCGTTAATATTATTTGGTCGAAACGGGTTACATGATTTAACCCAAAAATACTAATGAGTTGAATTGGGTTTGGTAATTAATGGGTTAGATTGAATGGGTTAATGTGTAATTTGTCATAATTGTAAGGCCTAGTGGGCCGTGGCTATCCCCCGACCACCATTAAGAAAATCAAAAATTTTCCTTATTTAATTTTTTTTAACAACATATCTACATATAATAGCCAAAAAAATTAATATTACAAAGAAACAAAAACAAACCTCCTTTAGGTTGAAAAACAAGGCAAAGCACATATTTGGTTCACTCAACTTTGCAACTTTTTGCAATTCGGCCACCAATTATTTAAAAATATCATTTAGGTCACCTAACTTTAGTTATTATTCACGTGGGCCCATTTCAAACGGGTGTTAGAACAGGACGTTAACTTAAGGCGCTAAATAGAAAAAAAAACATTAAAAATGTCAAAACTAATTTGATTTATTTGAAAGATGTAAAAAGACCAAAAACGCACAATCTAATACCTAATTTAATTTTTTTGTCGTTAAACAAACCTAGGAAAATCCAGATTTGACATAATCAACTCCTCAACTAAGCAAGTAAAAGACAATGAAAGTAAGTCAATTCGAACAAAATCTTTCCCTCCAACCAAACGCCTGTCAATAGTCCTTCAAGTGCGATAAGAACTCAAGAGATTCCATAGAGTTTCAGTCAAGTCCCTCCATTCGATTGCTCGCCTAGGTCACACAAGGTAGTGGATTGTATCGATATCTCCGGCAAAAAGTTTTGGCGCCAGCGCCGGCACGTAAGGGTGTGTGGCACCTTTTCCCGCGACTTTTGACAGAGGAAAAGGTAAGTTTGGGTTCACCTCCTGAAGGAGATGATAACTATGGCCTTGGATTGTGTAAATATTGATTTGATTTGTGTAGATCTAAGAAATAGGTCGAGATCTACTTTTTTCTTCTTCTTCAGGTTTGGTTGGATTTTCTTATGAGTTCGACTTAGCCCACCTTTCTTCCAGATCTAGTTGGAATTGACTTACGTTTTCATAAGGATTAAAGATTGGATTGGCAACCAAGATTTGTATTGTACTGAAACGAGAGACCCTTTTTTCATAATTGGTCTTGGATTGGAAGACTGGAGACCCATTTGTCTGAATCTGAGGCTTCTCATGGTCAAGACTAGTCCCTACTCCAATGGATTTTCGGAAACGTAGAAGACATTGGAGAAAAGGAAGACGAAGATGGGTGGATTGGGGGGGGGGGCTGAAGGCATTCCATTTTTTGTTTAGTTTTCTTTATAATTATACTTTGACCCCCTCTCTTTATACAAATGACATATGTAATTATTATTTTTTAGTTAGACCCCTTTGGATTCTAATATCACAAAAAATTGTATTTTGAAGGGTAAAATAGATATTTAACATAACTTAATGGTTAAATCTAACGTCCATCCAAAAAATAGGGTCACTTCCATCATAACTAAAATTTGGTGGCTCAAATAACATTTTCAAACAATTGGTGGTTGAATTGCAAGAAGTTGTAAAGTTGGGTGGTCCAATTGTATGTTTTGCCAAAAACAAATTATTGAAAGAGAAAATAAATTGAGAGAGGTAGGCTGATTGTTTGTGTAAATGGATGTTATGAAGGTTTTACTATTTATAAGGATCAAAGGGCATAATCATCATTTTGTTATGTTAAGTCAAGGGCAAAAATTAAGGACATTTTATTAAGGGTGAGACTATTTTCACTATAATTTTTACTTATTTACTACATTCTTAATTATTGCATTATTATTATTATTATTATTATTATTATTATTATTATTATTATTATTATTATTATTATTATTATTATTATTATTATTATTATTATTATTATTATTATTATTATTATTATTATTATTATATTATTATTATTATTATTATTATTATTATTATTATTATTATTATTATTATTATTATTATTATTGTTATTATTATTATTATTATTATTATATATATTATTATTATTATTATTATTATTATTATTATTATTATTATTATTGTGTATTATTATTGTGTGTGTATTTATTATTATTATTATTATTATTATTATTATTATTATTATTATTATTATTATTATTATTATTATTATTATTATTATTATTATTATTATTATTATTATTATTATTATTATTATTATTATTATTATTATTATTATTATTATTATTATTATTATTATTATTATTATTATTATTATTATTATTATTATTATTATTATTATTATTATTATTATTATTATTATTATTATTATTATTATTATTATTATTATTATTATTATTATTATTATTATTATTATTATTATTATTATTATTATTATTATGTGTATTGTTATATTATGTGTGTATTAATTATTATTATTATTATATTATTATTATTATTATTATTATTATTATTATTATTATTATTATTATTATTATTATTATTATTATTATTATTATTATTATTATTATTATTTGTGTGTGTGTGTGTATTATTATTATTATTATTATTATTATTATTATTATTATTATTATTATTATTATTATTATTATTATTATTATTATTATTATTATTATGTGTGTGTGTGTGTATTATTATTATTATTATTATTATTATTATTATTATTATTATTATTATTATTATTATTGTGTATTATTGTTATTATTGTTATTATTGTTATTATTATTATTATTATTATTATTATTATTATTATTATTATTATTATTATTATTATTATTATTATTATTATTATTATTATTATTATTATTATTATTATTATTATTATTATTATTATTATTATTATTATTATTATTATTATTATTATTATTATTATTATTATTATTATTATTATTATTATTATTATTATATATTATTATTATTATTATTATTATTATTATTATTATTATTATTATTATTATTATTATTATTATTATTATTATTATTATTATTATTATTATTATTATTATTATTATTATTATGTGTGTATTATTATGTGTGTGTTATGTGTGTGTGTGTATTATTATTATTATTATTATTATTTCGTAGAGGCGTGAAATGGATTGAGCTTGGCTTATTCCTTCTGTGAAAGCCTATGCTATACTTTGAAGCTTCCCAAGGAACACCTTAATAGTAAATAATACATTACATAAATGCTTTTCCATTTTAGTTGATTAATAAAGTTACTTTCGTAATTACCTTATAACAATATTTTCTCGGTTCAAACATCAAAGTTAGTCTATTTTTTATTTTTAACATTTTAATTTTCAACAATCAATGTACTTATTCATTTTTTTCGTAATAAATTTATTCAATCAATTTTTAATTACTCACATCTCATATTCATTATCATAAAAATAATATGATTAATAGATTTTCCACCAAAATTTTAGAATATATTAGATATTTTATAATAAAAAATTAAAATATTCTAATTTAGTTTTAAAAATATTATTTTAAAATATCAATTATTCAACTGAATATTTGTTTTCAATCAACTCAAAATATTAAAATTTTGAATCAATTATAAAGGTAGACAAAAAAAATCAAATTTTACGATACTATTTCATACTATGATTTTACTATTCGATCAATTTTTACGATTACATTCTTTAAATTTTACTTTTTATTTTTTTTATAACCAAAGAACATATATTTACTCAAAGTTTGGTAGACAAAAAAATATCTTTACTATATATTTTTACTATACAAAATAAACTTTAATCATAGGATTAATTAATAAAATCATTACAAAAAGTAAAAATAATAGAATAGCTATGTTGTTCATTATTGTTTGAACTAAAATAATGATCCCTCCGTTTTCAAAATATTGTCTGGGTTGACCCGGCACACCTTTAAGAAAAAGCAATTGATTGGATTGTAAATATTGATGAAATGTATGGTTTTAAACACTTGAGTATGTGCCAATAATTAAAGTAGGTATAAAAGTGAGGGTAAAATAGTAAAAGTGTTTTCTAAAAAAGAAAAGTTTTAAAAGAGAACAATTATTTAAGAACAAGTGAAAAATGAAAGGTAGACAATAATTTGAAAACGGAAGGAGTAATTAGGAAAATAACTTGGTTAGTCAACTTAAAATGAACAAATAATTAATTAAGGGGTAATTTTTGGGCAATGTTAGGACCACTCTCATTTTACGCCAAAATATGAGTACTCTATGATGTGGCATACTCTCATTGGTTGGACATTTTGTGGGTCCCAACACTTCCAATGAGAGTGTAAACACCCCAGTGCAAAATGACTAAGCATTATATTTTTCCAAACATATACTTATTTGATGCATTAATTAAGAATATAGTGGTAAGCAAAAATTGTAGTGGAAACAATAATGATAGAGTTACTGTAGGTATTACCACGGCGGTGACAAACTTGCCTTGAGGCAAGCCGTGTGAGTGCATGTACTTCAAAATCATGGATTGTGTCGTAGTGATAGCATAATAATCCTAGCAATGTTAGGTTTTTTATGATAAAATCGTACTTCAAAATCGAGTGCATATAAGTGTCAATCTTATTAATATTAATATTATTATTATTATTAATATTAATAATATTATTATTATTATTATTATTATTATTATTATTATTATTATTATACCAATTAATACACTCTCATTTTATTTTGACTACTAAAAAAATATCAATCTTTAAATCCTACTTCCTCTAATTTCAAATCATTGTCTACCTTTTTTTGGGTCAGTTTTTAAATAATTGTCTTATTTCAAAACTTTTTCGTTTAGAACAACATTTTTACCTCTTTACCTATACGTTTTTTTATCTACATTAATTATAGTCATATACTCAAAGACATTAAAGAAAACCACATATTTTATCAATATTTATAAACTAGTTAATTCTTTTTTTAAACGGTGTATCATGTCAATCCAAATAATATTTTTTTTTAAACAGAGGGAGTATTTTTTTTTTTCCAAAGTAACAAGATAATAGGCTACAATGCACACAAGAAAAAGGTCTAACCTCGAACTAGCAAAACATATAAATTATATATTTCTTTTGTCACAATTGAAAAGGTATATTTTAATTTTTTATTCAATATAATAAATTATGGATAAATATTTCTGTTATCTTTTCATAAATTATAAAAGACTTGAATTTCTTAAAAGTATTTTTATTGTACTTTTTAGGGGGGTTATAGTTTTATTTTATCAAATAAAATGAACATATTTCATAGGCAAGTATTTGTGTAAGATGATCTTACGGATATTTTTTATAAGACATATTCTCTTTATCCGATCTATCATATATTGGTGTGTTGAACTGTGAGAGAGTAGTCTTCTAAATCTTACAAAATTATAAGATGATCTTACACGAAACTTGCAATATTCCAGATGTTATTGATCCAAGTATCAGTTGAATTGATTAAAATTTTCAAAATGTACAACTCCTATTTGAATTAGGATATAAGGAATATTATTTAATTCTTATTTTTTAGGTGAATGTTCTAAAGCTGCCAGCTCATCATTTTAATAAGAATGAATGTATTGCACACGTCATTAGACCCACACTCAATTGTAGACTTTTTAGTTTGTAGTGTCCTTTTTCCCGTCCTCCATTCGAGTAGACAAGTGTTTTGAGAATTGTAGGGTTTTCACTTTTTTTCTTTTTCTTTTTTTTTTTGTTTTGTAATGATAGACATAAAAAATATATAAATTTTATGAAAGAAAAAATAAAATTACTGTAAAAGAAATTACAAAAGGAATAAAGAACCATTTATCGTGAAGCATTTCAAGAACTTATTGTGTTGTAATTTAACTACAAATTATTAAAATAATGTGCTAGTTTAAGATTGAATATATTTGTTTAATGGCGATTTTAGGTCATTATAATTGTCATACGATGTCAAAAATAATAAAAAAATGCTTTTAAAAAAAAATTGGAAGGTGAAAATTAAAATATAAAATTTTAACAATTTAAAGGAAAAAAACAGTTTAAAAAATATTTAAAAAATACCGAACTCGGTAAATGGATATTTCCTTTGCTCTTAAAAAATAAATAGTCATATTTTCCTTTTTAGACTGTTTAAAAAAATGTCTACTTTCGAAATTTTCTTTTTATTGAAGGTTACCCTTACTATTTTATTTTTGATTTATTCTCACTTTAATTGATGAGATGTAATCTTGTAGAGGTATTTTTGATAAATAGACACTATGTTTCTCCGTTCGTTCCTAAATTATCGTCTTGATAGACTTGAAGCACGGTTTGAAAAAACAAATTTGACTGAATTATTAATATTAGTTTGATATGTAGTTTATATTAAAACTCATATGTATGTTGCCTATAATTAAAATAAAAGTAAAATGATAAAAATATTGTACTAAAAAAAAATATTTCAAACACAATAATTATTTTGATACGAACGGAAAAAGAAAATTAGATAATAATTTGAGTACGGAAGGAGTAATGAACTTGGTCATATTAGACTAGTAATTGGATAACTATAAGTCAGTGTTTTTTTATAATAAACTTGGTCATAGTAGGCTAGTAAGGATTTATTTAATTTCAAGCCAAAAAAGCCGCCCCATGTCCTATAAAAAGCCCATACCATCCCATTAAACCAACACAAGACCAAGCCTACCATCAATATGGCCTACTTAGCTATCCTCGGATTGCTCCTCCTCAGCCTTTTCACCTCCTCCAAAGCCGCCACTTTCACTATCACAAACAACTGTGGTTACACCGTTTGGGCTGCTGCATCTCCCGGCGGCGGACGTCGTCTCGACCGTGGCCAAACTTGGGTCCTAAACGTGCAAGCTGGTACAAGCATGGCACGCATTTGGGGTCGTACTAATTGCAACTTTGATGGTGCTGGTAGGGGTCGTTGTCAGACTGGTGATTGCACCGGTGGACTAAATTGCCAAGGATGGGGAGTCCCACCAAACACTCTAGCCGAATATGCCTTGAACCAATTCAATAATCTCGATTTTTTTGATATCTCTCTAGTTGATGGTTTCAACATCCCAATAGAATTTAGCCCTACGGGAGGCTTCACTCAAACGTGCAAGCGACTACTTTGCACCGCTAACATAAACGGGGAATGCCCGGGCCCGTTGCGAGTACCGGGTGGGTGTAATAATCCATGCACAACCTTTGGTACACCCCAGTATTGTTGCACCAACGGACCGTGTAGTGCAACAGATTATTCAAGATTTTTTAAGCAAAGATGTCCCGATGCATATAGTTATCCCCAAGATGATCCTACAAGTACGTTTACTTGTCCCGGTGGGACTAACTATAGGGTGACATTTTGCCCATTGGGTAGCCCTCATTTCCCTCTTAATGAGTTTGGCAATAATAATGAAACATATGTAAAAGTCGGGTAGACAACTACAACTATCCTAAAGGGTCTCTTTTTATCTGAATAAGCCCGAGGAAAGAGTGTGTGTGTGTATGCGATGCGCGCAATGTGTGTAATCGAGTGGACTCACTTTCGTGAGTTTTTCTTGATATTGTAATTAATGTTTTAAATAAATTATGGATACACCTCCATCAAATTACTATATAAACATACTTACTGTGGAATGCCCGTATTACGAATTACTTATTTTATTATTTTTTAATAAATAAAAAATATATGTCCAATTTGACTCAAAAGTTATAAACACTCACTTCGACCCAAAATGTTGAAGTTAGAAATGTAAAGGTAGTAAAATAGGTGTAGCATACTTTCAAAATTTCGATAAAGTTAATGATGATTTTGATAGATAAAAGAATGAAAATAATTACTGAAAACTACAAGTTGGATAAAGTTAGTAATGGTGTTGATAGAATAAGAATGAGAATAATTATTGAAAACAACAACTAATTATATGACTTTGATGTTGGAAAATAAAAAATTAAGCTAGGAATAGGTTTATGACCGACAAAATTTTGCATGTCTCGGGAGTCGGGAAATTGGTATCCATAAATAGCACAGAATATATTCTTTCTATGTTTATTTAAAAACTGAACGTACAAAATATAAGAGAATATACTCCATCCGTATTGTAATTTTTTTCTTTTTCGTCTGTCCCAAAATAATTATCCACTTTGAAACTATGGCGAGTCCTTGATCCTAATCGCATCGCGTGCTTTTCTCTACTATGCACAATACTACTAGTTTAAGCCTTAGTCTTGGAATCAAATTTATGTTAGCCCAATTACAGGTATTCTGTCAATTATGCACTTAACTGTTGCGATCCTTGAAAGTTTTATTATTGTTCTTAATCTGGATCAAGTATTGTCATCAGGTGAATTCTACTTGAGTACTTGTGAGTGAAAACAATTGTGGGTGATAAGTTAATCTGAGCTGGGTTGGAATTTTTTGTGACCTAATCCATGTTGCCTGCAATATCTGAATTTGTGGACTTGCCGCACTGAATTTGTTGCCTAAATATGGATCTTCTTTTGCTCTTGTGAATCAGTGATATTTAAGAACTTTTAGCAATCAAAGTATACAAACAGATTCACACCCCCACTCAAATATCAAATCAAAACTTAGAAATATTTGAGTTTTCAAATCCATTCAAAAAATACGTCGAAACTTGATTCTACTGGGTTTGCTTAATGATAAAAATTGAAAATTAGTTATTAGATTGTGGGTTTTGGATCTTTTTCCATCTTTCAAGCAAATCAAATTAGTTTTGACATTTTTAACGGTTTTTTTTCTACTTTACCCCTTAAGTTAGGCTGGTTTGTTTCACCTTTACGGAAAATGACTTGGAACGTTTTCCTAATTTTCCCATGTGTTTGGTAACCTTAAAAACGCAATCAACGTAAAAGGTTTTTAGAGTCAACGGAAAATGAGGCTTCTTTTCAGGAAAACTGATTCATTTTCCGTAGTCATTTTCAAATGTTCGGGCACCCTCCGCCCCCCTTTCACAATTGCACATATTTACTTACACACACAATATTTCACTCAACAAATAAATTGTTTAGAAATATAAATAAAGTTTGTGCGTACTATTTATAAATTTTAATTTTAATAAATGTTTACTACGTTCTAAAATTAGTGTCATTTATATTATTTAGGGACATTCTAACCATTGTCAATCTTCTATTTTAAATCGTTTTTTTCATATCAATTATCAAAAAAATTATTTGCAATTGTGAGATTGAAGAAAGATAGACATTGATTTGACACCACTAATGATAAATTAAGGGTTACTAAAGAAAAATTACTTAAAGTTTAACACTATTTTATATTCAATATTTGCATTAATATTAGAATTTTTTTTGTATTTATTCATATATAGTTTTCCGTAACATTTTCTAAGAACATCCTAAATATTGTCTATTTTATATTTTAAAACGTTTTTTTTTCATATCAATTATCAAAAAAATTATTTGTAATTGTGAGATTAAAAAAATATGGTCCTTATTGATTTTCTAGGGATATCCTAAACATTGTTTATTTTATATTTTTGTATTTATTCATATATTGTTTTCCGTAATATATTCCGTGTGTTTGCCAAACACCCGTAAATGTTTTCGATAAATTTATTTATATTTGATATACCCGATACAGAAATGCGGTCACGAGCGGCTTGAGAGTT
>JABEVN020001710.1:0-23859 GCA_013146195.2 Codonopsis lanceolata | reverse complement strand
TCACTCAGAAGTTCTCGCTCTTATAAGGAAGAAGCAACTTTACGCCGAAATTTAGTGTGCTTTTCAAGCTTGAGCAAGTTTCTTTCTAGGGCACGTGGTGTCTAGAGATGGTATCGCGGTGATCCATCCAAGATTGAGGCGATTACTGTGGAAGACGCCTAGTACGTGACACCGAGGTCCGTAGTTTCGCTTGGCGTGTTATTACCGTAGGTTCATTGAGGGTTTTCGAAGATCGCTACTCCGATGACTAACTTGACTCGTAAGAAGTCTACTTTTATATGGAGTGATAAGTGCGAGGCTAGTTTTCAGGAGTTGAAGAGAAGATTGACTACGGCTCCTATTTTGGCATTGCCTAGGGTTCGGAGAACTTTGTGATTTATAGCGACGCCGCTAGAAGGCTTCACAGCGCTTACGTAATGGGAGAGTTATTGCCTATGCTTCGAGGAAGCTATCACCTTATGAACGTAATTACCCGACACATGACCTTGAACTGGCGCTTATTATCTTTGCACTTCACAAGTGGAAGCATTATCTTTACGGGCTAAGTTTGAGATATTCACCGATCATAAGAGTTTGAAGTATTCTTTTCACAAAAGAGTGAATATGCGATGCAGGCGATGGATGGAGAAACTAAAGGATCATGACCGCACTATTTTCGTATCATCCTGGGAAAGCTAATGTTGTAGCGATGCCTTGAGTAGGAAGGCGATATGTCTTGTTTGATGATGAAGGAGTGGAAGATGCTCGAGGACGTCCGAGAATGGAGTCCAGCCATTTAGTGAGCATAGTGGTTATTCTTGTAGCGCATTTGCTACGCCCGCATTGTTTGAGTTGATTAAGAAGGCTCAAGTTTCGATTCTGAAGTCAAGAAAATTATTGATGGCTTGGGTGATGGTAAGACCGGAGTTTGCTTTGAACACCGATGGGATTTGACTTTTCTGGTAGAGCTCATGTGCCTTCTACCGAGGGGTTAAGCGCATGGTTCTTGATGAGGCTCACAAGGCCAAGTATACTATACATCCGTGAGTACCAAAATGTATGGATTTGAAGAGACAGCTTTGTGGAACGGATGAAGCGAGAAATAGCGCACTATGTATCTAGATGTTTGACGTGTCGCCAGGTTGGTCGAACACCGAGGCCCGCTCTACATTTCACCACTTGAGATACCTGAGTGGAAATGGGAGCATATCACCATGGATTTTGTGACGGATTGCCACGCATCGCCGAGGTTTCGATGCGCTTGGGTTGTCAGGATAGGTTGACCAAATCTTCACATTTTATTCCCGCGGCGATGACTTATAGTTTGAGTCAATTGCGCCACAGATGTCTGTGACATCGTGAGATTGCACGGCATTCCAGCTTAGCATTGTTTCGATAGAGACCCTGTGTTCACTTCTAGATTTTGGCATTCTTGCGAAGTTGGGTACAAAGTTAAACTTTAGTACGGCTTTTCACACCGCAATGACTGGTCACCGAGAGATTGATTCAGTATTGGAGGATCTTTGCGTGTTTGGCTATGGATTTCAAAGGTAGTGGGATTGCATTTACCGTTAGCCGATTTGCATACAATAACGCTACCACCCAAGATTGAGATGGCGCCATACGAGGCTTTATATGGGCGCAAGTGTCGCTCACCGATTTGTCGGGATGAAGTTGGTGAAGCTAAACTTTGGGGTTCTGAGATGGTACCTACCGAGAGCGTGAAACTTATTAGAGATAGATTGCTTACGTTCTCGTAGTAGACGTAAGAGCTACGCGATAACCGAGACGTGACTTAGAATTTCGTTGGTGACTCAGTTGAAGGTATCGCCCGACGCGGTACTAAGCGATTTGGGAAGAAAGGTAAACTTACACCTAGATTCATTGGACCATTCGAGATCCTAGAGAGGATTGGAGCTTACGCATTCTAGCATTGCCACCTTCTATATCGGATGTTCATGACGCCTTTCATGTCTCGATGCTACGCAATACTTGAAAGATGAATCGCATGTCTTGACTTATGATGAGATTACTTTTGAGCCCGACCTTTCATACGATGAGGCCTAGTGAGATTCCTTGATACTAAAGAACAAGTGTTGAGGACAAAGAAAATTCCCTGGTGAAGGTCTTGTGGAAGAATCATGATATTGAGGAAGCCACGTGGGAGACCGAGCTTGATATGAGAGAGAAGTACCCTTCCTATTCGATGACTCCGTAAGAATTTAGGGACTAAATTCCTTTAAGTGGGGGAGGATGTGAGAACCCAAACCCATTACTTGCATTACTTGTCTTATGCCCTATTATCATGCTTGTTTCATGCCTTAACATGTTAGATGATTCTATTTGTTCAAGTCTTGCTCACATGAGGTATTATGTGCCTAGTTGCTTGAATACCTTCCTTGCATTTGCCTTGCCTTGTACAGTGAGTGTTTGCCTTAGCGTGTTAGCACTCACCGAGACTTGTTATAGTTCTATTGTCCATCATAGATGACCTAGAACGTTCACCTTGATCATAGTAGGCTTGATTGGAAGTTTGGGAAACCTTCGCTTTGTTTTGGCCTTAGCGATTTCCCTCTTCTCCGTTTTTGCCAGGTATTTCGACGTCGCGTAATGTTCCTTGAGTTCCCGGACTTGTATTCAGAGTCATAACCATAGTTAAACAAGCCTTTTCCATGCCCAAGATATCTTAGTTTCATTGACGTTTGATCGGGTTTGATTAAATTGACCAATCGTCGCATGATTCGAGCCTTGTCCTACCTTGTTAGGGTGTTGTTGGTGTGTTTAGGACTTGTTTTGAGTGGTGTTAGACCCTAGAATGGTTGCCCACAAGTTTAGGACCCTTTAGGACATGTTTAAGTCAAGTTTTGGAGCCCCAGAAGTTCAGGCGCCCGCATGGATCGAGTGAGGCGCGCGCCCCAGAAGCTGAGAGCAAATGAAAATCAGGAACCTAACCTGTAAATGAGGCGGCCGCATGATATCTTGGCGCCCGCCTCGACCTTCTTCGGCCTACGGAAATTTTCTCCTTTTTCGCCTTGTCCGACCTTTGACCCCTTTAACCCCTTCTAGTAATTGGCTAATCCTACCTATTAGACACTAATCAAGTTAGATTAGCTAACCTCAAGCTACCTCCACTTGACATGGTTCACCACCCTCTCCTCTTGCTTAATTCCACCCAAACCATGCAAGGTATATAAGCCTTCCTCTTTGCTAATTCAGCCATTAAGCTCCATTTCGATTTCTCTTCTCTCTCTCTGCCATATTAGTGTGTGTAGAAAAGGTGAGACTAGTGTGTGTCTACTCCATGGATTGAGCTCCCGACCTCCGTTTGCCAAGCCGAGACACCGGAGTGAAGCTACCGACAAGGAGATCATTTCCATCCGATTACTTTGTGTTCATTCCATCTCTTTCTTGGGTGTAAGGTAAGCTATCGATTCCACTTAGGATGTATGCTAGATATGCCATGTCCCCCTCTTCTTGTAATTCCCATGCTCCTACCATGCCCTTGCCATGATTGTTGATGAATTGGTCTTTTGAGATTTTGATTAATATGATCATCTTGTTAATTTAGTCCTATGCCTAGAATTAAATATGTTCTATGCTCTCTTAGGAACAACTAATGTTCTTGGACTATTGGATTTTGATGACTTTGGAAACTAGAATTCTAGGTTCCCTATGCCATGCTTTGTTCATCTTGTTGAATTGGATCTTGTGTGTAGAATTAAATGTGTTCTATGCCCTCCTACGAATAAATAATGTTCTTGGACTATTGTAAATTATCAACCCTTGAAATAATAATTCTAAGGCTCCTTGAATTTGAATTGATGACAATTCTTAACTACGGTTATTAAATGGATTAATGACCGCACCGATCATATACCTCGAACTTAGAAAAGGGTTTGTGATGCATTTAGCGTCTAACTCTATTGGATGAATTGTTAGAACGACTCAGCGAGTCAAGTTTAGCGAGCTATTGAACAATACCGGCTCACCGATCAATCCCTACGGACGTTCTAAAGCGTTTCCACTAAGAATAATAATTCTAGACTTTGAACTTGAATTGATTGCCTTGCTTGATCTTGAATGTCATATTATAGAATACTTAATTGACATGTGAGTCCGCTCTTGTCGGACTCAATCCTACTTGGTTATTGATGAGAATAATTTACTTGTCATGAGCAGATCGCTCTTGTCGACCTCGTTCACTGCTTGATATTTTTGTTAAGTAAACATTACTTGGCATTGCATGAGTCGGTGGCATCTGTCCTTGTTCACTTGCGCCTCCACTGTGGCCACGGTGGGGAAGTACTCCCTTGTTACATCAATACGAGTACCATTGGTGTCTATCCGAGCATTCCCTCGGAAGGTCGATGTACTTACGCATCGACACATGCACGCTCAAGATAAGCTTTTGTGGCGGGAACTACGTAGCGGCGGCTCTCCATATATCCTTATCTATGTGATTTAATTATGCGCTTATGTACAATGTGTATCTTGGATATATGATCTATGCTTATGTGACTATAACTTGCTTGTATGTTGCATATTGCCATGACATGCATGATTGATAGCTTACGAGTCTTTATGACTTACCCTTTCCCCTTGCTTTAGATCTAGCAAGACGAAGTCTTTGAGCTCGTTGACTCGCGGTGTTGTGCCTTGTACCCCCTTTTGGTTCGTCGTCTTTGTTGAAGAGGTGGTTTAGATGTTCTCTTCCTCTTGTTCATGTTTTGTAAGGACGACGGGTTTAAGCAAGTCAACTAGACTATGCTTGGGTATTTGTATATAACTTGTTTGTTTACTCTTGTTAGCTACTAATAGTTGTAACACTTGTAGTACTTGTATCCCTTTTGTCTTAGGCATTGTGTAAGCCGAGCTTTGGTTAACTTGTTATTATCCCACTTGTTTAAGTCTTCATTGAGCATCCTAGTAGCTCTTATTTAATTCTTGTCTATAAGCACGTTAGCTTGGGTTCCGCATGTAGTGTCGCCGATGACTTGGTTTAAATTGTTTAAGCTGTTATATCGGGTTGAAAAGAGTTTTAAAATACCGGCCCTTTGGTGCCGAGGCGTCTCTAATGTTGCGTCACGTCGTTTTTTAAAAATTAAGTCCTTGCATGTTTAATTGCCTACTTGTTTCCCTCCTTATTTGGGCGGTCAGGCCAGCGGTCAGGGTAGCCACCAGTCTTGGTTTTACGTGCTTATGTATAGGCACTTATATGAAAGATAACGTGCTATGTGGTTTTTATTGTTTGTATGCTATTAAGATACCATGATTTTATATACGCTTGTGCATTATGCCATGCCACGTCATGCTATGTCATACATTTGCATTTAGTAACTTCTTTGGTCATTATGACTCACCGTGTGTTTGTTTTCCTTAGTTTTTGCGATAAGCTCGTTAGTGCACGTTGCGGCTTCGGTGCTTGTCGGTTAGCTTGGTGGTCTTAAGGAGCAATAGCTTGGAGTTATTATTATTATTATTATTGTATTTATTATCTTGTGAGATCGGATGTAAAGTTATGTAAACTTTACTTGGGTAGTATGTTAGTATTTTATTATCGTATTATTTTGGGAGCCGACTTGTTTAGTTGAGCTATTGTATTTATTTAGAGGTTATTTTTGTCTTTCGAGCAAGGTTTTAGCTCGCAAGTTCTAGTATTATGTTATTGTTGTTTACGTCTCCGAAACTTAACTTTAGTCGAGACATTGGTTTAGTTGTTAGTATTTAATATCTTATCCGTTTAGTTGATTTGTCCCTCAGGCATGTTGTAGCCGTTGAGTGGTTGTTTATCCGGTTGGTATTACGTTGATTCGCCGAGGTCGCCGATGGTTTGTTGTAATGCGTCTTGTGATGTCGTTGCGTCACGAGTAAAGTAGATTTGTCGAGAGATAGTTGTCTCTCGGCCTTTTATTCCTTAGTTTATAATTATAAGTTTGGGTTCCACTTATGATTTGCTTCCGTAGATTTTAGTTTTTGGTTATTCGGTTTTGCCGTTATGGCTTTACATCCCTGTTTAGAGTTTGTTGGTTCAACTCTTGACTCGCACCACTACGCTTAGCGGGTGCTTGTCAGTCTTTAGCTTGTCTTGACGGCCGCGACATTGGGATTTCGCATTGGAGTCAGGTCGGGTTATCACTGATTGGTATCGAGCTATAGGTTAGCTATTTCGCGGGATAGGTTCCTTGGCCTAGTTTGGGTTGGGTTTATTGTTGAGTTATTGCTTGAGTGTTCTTTGTAGGCGTATTATGTCGGGAACTTGGCGTGGAGCTAGTTCTAATTATACCTTATTCGATACGGCTCGTGGCGGCGAGAGGAGAGAATGTTAACGATCCGCGTGTGACTCCTCAACGGATGTTTGGAATTTGGAAGGAGCGATTCTCTCCTGTCTCTTGCGAAATTCTTGAAGTTTAAGCAGGAAAGTTTTGACGGAGAGCCGGATACTATTAAGGTGGAACATTGGCTAGAAAGCATGGAGAAGATCCTTTGTAGTTTTTGGGTTGTACATCGGAAAGAAATGGTTACCTTAGCGGTGTTTAGATTGGATGGTGCGGCCGAGCATTGGTGGCTTGAATTACGAGATCGTTGGAGACGGCATGGAGTGCCTCGAGTGTGGGAGAACTTTGTCAAGGAGGTTATGGTACGGTTTAGTCCGTCAGTAATTCAAGAAAGAAGAGAGATGGAATTCCTAGTGTTAGAACAAGGAGATATGACCGTGGCTCAGGTATTCAACAAAGTTTGCGAGCTTTGCTATTGTGGTTACTTTGGGATGAGGCTAGGAAGACCGAGAGGTTTGTGAAAGGCGAGGGAAATATCGTAGGCGGCTTATTCCATTACTACTTACGGATTACCAAGGGGGCGTGGATCGTGCACATGCTATGGAGTTGGACATCGAGGATGCGCTCGAAAATATCAAAAGACTAATAGAAGCAATGACGTTAAGAGGGGCGATCGGCACCTCAAGCAGATTAGTCAAGGAAAGGTGCGTTCGGGTGGCGGAGTGGTGCTACTACTTCTACTCGGGGCGGCGAAGTGATGAGTTGATATGCCATTATTGTATGAGGGAGGGACATGCCGTGAATAAGTCTTTGGGGTAAATCGGGAAATGCTTTGCTTGTGGCGGCGATCATGTTCGTAAGATTGCCCAAGGATGAGAGTTAGTCGATGCAGCAGGAGTACTAGTCAACAATCTAGTGGCTCAAAGAGAGATGGTGACAGTCGGCCTAGAGTTTGAGGCGGTCTTGGCGTGGCGGTTGGCCATTGCGAAGTTTTGAGACCTATCGAAATAGGAAGGTATATTCTTGTATATGTATATATATATATTTAAATTATACTGTTGCTACTATTACCGTTATTATGAGTACGCACTTTAATCGTTTGCTCATGTGCATTCATACATACATTATATGGTGTATTGTGTAATATTGGTTATTTGCTCGATCGGGAATAATACCCAATGTGAGATCGATATATGATGTGGTTTGTTTTGTGAATTACCGGTAGGTAATCGTACGTTGTGTATGGGTTCTTGTTTAGTCTATATATGTATAAGACTATGTTATATATAGAGTTGTGGTTTTGTGTGGTTATATATATATAAGGCCATAGTATGTATATATATGAAGTATGAATTGTATATTGATACTTATTGGTTTGGTATGATGTTTGTATATTCTATAAAGATATGTTTAATATGATGAATAATATGATACTATAGTATTGTTAGTGGTTATTATGCGAGTAGTATACACTCGACTTGTGAAGGTTGGAGATTGCGATTTAGAGGATAATCATGGTTACACGGGAGAGATTAACGCTTCACTGCGAGTATTGAGGCGTTAACGTTGTGTTAGGATGCTTAGTGTACATTGGTTGTAGACTTGGTCTAGAGCCTAAAAAAGGGATAGTTTTTCGAGTATAGGCGTTCGGTATCGGTAAGCGTGTTGGTTTCTTGTAAATCCTAGTGAATTATCTTGGTTGGGTGTACTAGGTACACGAGTTTGGGGTAGCTATGATTGTTGTTTGCCAAGGTAATGGACCTTGTTACTTGGTCAATTTTTATTCGATTCGTGCATTAGTTGTAGAAACACCTACTTGATGCATTACATTGTAGTATACTAAATTCTCATTTCATAATTATTATCCCATGTTCATTCATTTCATTAGTATAGGAATTGCTTTGAAGGATGCTTAAAACTTTTTATTCATGAACCTTCGCATCCTTACGATGGAAACTTTTGAAGCTAATTCGGTAGGTACCTGAATTGGTGAGCAAAAGGTATTCATCGTTGGACTAGGATTGGTAAGAATTAAGTTAGAAATTGACTATACCCGTTACCAAATGGAATGGAATGAAATGGAATGAATTTTCAAACATCATTAACGTATTAACGTGCTCTTATGTGTTATTACGCGATTGGGAAATCGCAAGTGTGATTTACATGGTTTGAAATGCCAATTTGATTATCTTTGATTTGTTGGTAAATTGCTCCATAGGCAATTATTAATTCTTGTAACTTAGAATCTTTTGTGCTTGCATTTTCATGATGTGCCCGAAACAAATAGTTTCGGTAGTTAGTATGTTCTTATGTTGAAGTTTGGGATTTTGCCTATGATTCAGTGTTGATGTTGTTGTGTCTATCAGAGTTAGAACTTTGAATTTGGATTATTAGAGTTTAACCTTCGTATATTGTGGTGGTAGACTCGATTCGAGTCTAGGTTGGTGGTTTGAACTCGATGTATTGTGAGTGCATATCATGATTTAGAATTGGGGCGAATTCTTTTTAAGTGGAAGAGTGTGACACCCAGCTCCGCCGTTAGCTCGGTTTGCGTGCTATACTTGCACTTCTTTCTTTGTCGATTGTATGTTTGGTTTGCGAGAGGGTCTAGATATGTTTGAGAGACCACGTTAAGACCAAAACATTATTAAGAGACTCCATATAGTTGATGATTTGGCTAAAGTCACAAGTCGTGACTTCGGCGATAGTCGGAATGCGGCGATTGAGGGTTTGCTTGCGTTTTGGGTTCGTGAGCTCGGTTTGGGTCCTAGACCTCTATAAGATGGTTTATTAACATGTTTAGATGTGTTAGACTTCAAGTTGGAGGTGTTCCTTAAGTCTATCGCGATTTGGAAGCTTTAGAGATAGTGCTCGTCTCATCGCGTAGTTCGGAATCAGTCGGCGTAATGAGTCTCTCGTTTGGGACTCTTATTTCCCTAGTTGTTGTTCAACTTTCTAGAAGTATTTAAGCTTCTTCATTAGCCCTTAGACTTGCCTTAAAAGTCTCATTTCATTGCTCGTTAGATTGAGAGTTCATTAATGGATTCAGGTTGCCGTTGTTGCACCGCTTCCCGGTTCGCTCGAGTTGTTTCGGGAGTTGTTCGGGTGTGTTTCCGACTTGTTTTGAGTTGGGTTAGACCTTAGAATGGTTGACCATAAGTTTGGGACCATTTAGGACATGTTTAGACCAAGTTTTGAAGGTTGAAGGCCCGAGCGCCCGTGCATGCGCCCGCCTCAATCTTGAAGCTTTGCAAAATGAAAATGTCTGGGCAGAGCCGGGCGCCCGCTTTGGATATGTTGAGCGCCCGCCTCAACATCGAGGAGGCCACTGCAGGATTTTTCCCTGTTTTGTGTTTGGGCGAATTATACCTATCCTACCCTCATTAAACCCCCTCTAAACCCTTCTAACCACCCATACTTAGCCTAATCATTCCCTAACATTAGTTGGAAGTTAATTAAGGTTAGATTAGTGATTGATTAATCCTAATCTCTACTAATTGTACCAAGGAATTCCTGTTTTTGCCCTCATTGCTTGGGAAGTATAAATAGCCCAATCTCTTCACAAAATCGCCAAAACCTCTTCATTTTCCTCCTCACTTACTGAGTGAGTTGAGAGAGAGAGACTCCATGGGAGATTCAAGCCTAGCTCCTTCTCTCTTCGATCCAAGGCGATCCATCCATCCGATTGCCTTCAAACTTGAGGAATCTTGAAGCCCTCGGCGTGTAGAACAAGTTCACCAATCGGATTTGCGTTCTCTTGAGTTTTCACTCAAGCTAGGTAAGTTACCTTCATTTTATTTTTGGTTCATTGGCCCTAAGGAAAACAATATATGTGCTATTTGTGGGCAATGAACACCTTTATGCTACCTTGTATGCCTATTTTGTGAATTTTTGGAAATATGAACTTGTTAATAACATGACTAGTATGATTTGAATGTTATTATGTGTTGTAAAATATGGGTTGTGATTTATGTTTAGTTTTATGAATTTTAGGGCTTGAGAATCAAGCCGAATTATGGAGGAATTGTTGTTAATTAAAGTGGGCATTGATGTGTAGGTTGATTCGGATGATGTTGTGTGTTGGGAGAAATTGGTTATCCCTTTGTTAAGGATTTTATGAATTTTGGGGCTTGGGAATCAAGCCAATTATTTGGAATTTGTCATAAATTGAAGAGGATGATAATGTTGGGATTTATGGAAAGTGTAAATAATGAAACTTAATAGTAAGACTCAGCACGGAGTCACTACAAGTTCAATAATGTGTTAGTGAACTTGGGTGAAATCCTACGATGTTTGGGTTTCGTTTAATTATGATTGTGGTGCACTTAGTTTCTAAACTTGAGTGAGATTATGATTACGATGAGTTCTTGGATTTTTAGGCTTGGGAATCAAGCCGAATGAATTTTAGTGTTTTGTCATATATTTGAATGGAGTGTTAATTTGGGGATTTATGATATATATAAATAATGAAATGTAGTGCTAAGACTCAGCGGAGTCGTTACAAGTTCAATAACATGATAATAACCGTTGGGATGAATTCCTACGATGTTCGGGTTTTGGTAGGTCATGATGGTGAGCACTGAGCATCTCGTTTGGTGTCAATTGAGACACTTATATTATAGAGATTTATTAGGGGATTTATTTGGAGCGTGCTCGGGAGGCACGGTACATTAAAGACCAACCTATGGTCTCAGTATGGTTGAAAGATAATTATTGGGTTAGTTCTCACTTTTGGGAAATGATCGGTTACACATGAGCGTACTTGTGGGTTTGACTACGGTGTAGTCTTTGGTTTGATTTTAGTAGAGGTCCATTATAGACCTCATAATATGATTCTTGGTGGGTTTATACTATTCTTGATTTAAATTGGTGACTTGAGATCTTTTAAGATTAATTGGTTGTGGCGATGTATTTGACTTGACTTGATTTATGGTAGAGAATAATAACCTATTTGGTCGGATGAGTTCGCTCTTGTCGAATTCATTCCTTATTTGTTTATATTGAGTAATACATACTTGAGCATTTGGTCGGACGGGTTCGCTCTTGTCGAATCCGATCCTTATTTGGTCTTTACGAGTAAACATCTACTTGTGCATTGCATTAAGTCCAGCTGGCACTATTTGGTTTGATTTTTATGTCAGGGTGGGGCGATACATCGCCTATACGAATCGTCGGTCGTATTCGCTATGGATCGCCGTGCACACGGACCTCACACACCCCTCCATTGTAGGCCGCATGGGGAAGTAGCCCCTGCCGTAACAATACGTGCGACATGCTGCTATCGGCCGGCGGAGTTCGATATATCGATGCGAACACGAGCATCGTAGTCACAAACCCGTATAACGGTGTTTTCTTGCGGGGAGCTACGTAGCGGCCGGGTCCATAACATATCCTATTGTGATGTTTAATACTCGCACTTATGTGAATAACGTGCTAAGTGCAAATTTGTGATCATTTGAGGGCTAGGCCCAGGTCTTGGTTTTACGTGCTTATGTATAGGCACTTATATGAAAGATAACGTGCTATGTGGTTTATTGTTGGTATGCTATTAAGATACCATGATTTTATATACGCTTGTGCATTATGCCATGCCACGTCATGCTATGCCATACATTTGCATTTAGTAACTTTTGAGTCATTATGACCCGTGTGTTTGTTTTCCTTAGTTTTGCGAGCTTCGTTAGTACACGTTGCGGCTTGGTGCTTGTCGGTTAGCGGTGGTCTTCGAGGCAATAGCTTGGAGTTATTATTATTATTATTATTGTATTTATTATCTTGTGAGATACGGATGTAAAGTTATGTAAACTTTACTTGGGTAGTATGTTAGTATTTTATTATCGTATTATTTTGGGAGCCGACTTGTTTAGTTGAGCTATTGTATTTATTTAGAGGTTATTCTGTTGTCTTTCCGAGCAAGGTTTTAGCTCGCAAGTTCTAGTATTATGTTATTGTTGTTTCTGTCTCCGACAACTTTAGTCGAGAGACATTGGTTTAGTTGTTAGTATTTAATATCTTATCCGTTTAGTTGATTTGTCCCTCCGGCATGTTGTAGCCGTTGAGTGGTTGTTTATCAGGTTGGTATTCTGTTGATTCGCCGACTGTAGGTCGCCGATGGTTTGTTGTACGTGCGCAATGTCGCGTCACGCGAGTCGTAGATTTGTCGAGAGATAGTTGTCTCTCAGCCTTGTATTCCTTAGTTTATAATTATAAGTTTGGGTTCCACTTATGATTTGCTTCCGCAGATTTTAGTTTTTGGTTATTCGGTTTTGCCGTTATGGCTTTACATCCCTGTTTAGAGTTTGTTGGTTCAACTCTTGACTCGCACCACTACGCTTAGCGGGTGCTTGTCCGTCTTTTAGCTTGTCTTGACGGCACGACCTTGGGATTTCGCATTGAAGTCCGGGTCGGGTTGTCACATTATCTATCTGATGACATTCTGTACAACCAACGAATTTTTCTTTAGTATCAAGGTTTGTAAAAAAAATATACTTCTAGACATTTAAGTTGTTACGTATCTCAAAGTAATTACTTTTTATTTTGTAGGTTTGCAATTAAACGAGGATCAAATCAGGAACTATGCACTTGTGGAAGTTGAGAAGATTTTAAGACGTTACGGAAGGAGTATACGTGAGTTCCAATCAATGCCATATCGAGATGATCAATTTTTCGAATTCTCGCATAACAGATTAGTGCATGATGAGATGTGTTATGATCGAATAAGCTTGGCAGAAGAACACAAGAAGTTCGTCTCAAATTTGAATGTCGAGCAACTCCATGTTTATGAAACTATTATCGCATTAGCTAATTCAGAAATTGGAAAGATTTTTTTTTCATGTATGGCTATGGAGGTACTGGGAAAACGTTCATTTGGAAAATGTTATCTGCTCGGTTTAGATCAAAAGTAGAGATTGTATTAAACGTGGCGTCCAGTGGCATTGCTTCCCTTTTGTTGCCTGGTGGTAGAACTGCTCATTCAAGATTTAAAATTCCTTTTAATCTGAATGAAGATTCAACTTGCAACATAAAACAAGGGAGTCCTATTGCGGAGCTTATACTTAAGGCCAAGCTTATTATATGGGACGAGGCTCTAATGATGCATAAGTATTTTTTTGAAGCATTGGATCGAAGTATGAGAGATATCATGAAAGTAATTCATCCATCTAGAGCTAATATTCCTTTTGGAGGTAAGACGATTGTGTTTGGGGGAGATTTTCGTCAAATATTGCATGTAATTCCAAAGGGCAGTAGACAGGACATCGTTCATGTCACTATTAATTCATCGTATTTGTGGAAGGATTGTACTGTATTGAAGTTGACAACTAATATGAGATTGCAAAAAATGGGGTCCAACGAAAATTGCGAAAAATTGAGGCTTTTTGCTGAGTGGATTGCAAATATTGGCGATGGGAAAATTGGTGAACCAATGATGGTTGTGCATCTGTAGAAATTCCTGATCACCTGTTGCTTAAGGAATTCGACGATCCGATTGCTGCAATTGTTCAAAGTACATATCCTTCATTTGGAAGTTGTTCCTATGAGTCATCGTTTTTTGAGGATAGAGCTATTTTGGCACCGAATTTTGATGTAGTTAATTCAATCAATGATTACATGGTATCGATGAACAATTCTGAAGCAAGACTTTATTTGAGCTCAGATTCTCCGTGTCATTCAGACAGAAATGTTGATCTTCTGAATGGTATACATACTCTAGAATTTTTAAATGGAATTACATGTTCTGGAATACCAAATCATGAGTTGAATTTGAAGGTTGGAACTCCAGTTATGTTGCTTCGTACATTGACCATTCTCTTGGGTTATGCAATGGCACGAGGTTAATCATTACAAGATTGGGAAATCATGTTTTAGAAGGCCGAGTTCTTTCAAATGGTACCTATGGCGATACTGTTTTGATTCCAAGAATGTCATTGACACCTTCTGATCACATAATTCCATTCAAATTTCAAAGAAGGCAGTTTCCGATGATGTTGTCTTACGCAATGTCTATAAATAAAAGTCAGAGACTATCATTGTCTAATGTGGGTCTTCTTTGGAAAAAGCATGTTTTTAGTCAAGGGAAATTATATGTTACGTTGTCTCGAGTTACTAATCCTAAAGGTCTTCGAATTTTAGTATGTGATTGTGATAGTAATAATTGTCGTACATGTTCAACTACAAATGTTGTGTATAAAGAAGTATTTCAAAATCTGTAATTATTTTTCAAAATTTATGTCATGTTCCAAATTTACATTCACATTTTATTAAATCTCCTTTTTAATGTTTTTGCATTGGCGTTTTTTGTTTTATGTTATTCATCTTGGTTTAAATATATGTTTTTTCATCTATAAACTATCCGTGCATCGCACGGGTGAAATACTAGTTTGCAAGTAAGCAGCAAATATTTTAATCGTCTTCGTTCATTCCTTTCTTTTGTTTACGATGATTCGCTATCCATGTCAAAATTATTACAGCCCATCTTGTTAAGTCCAAAGTTCTTAACGGTGTGTCTGGTCAAAAAGGAGTATAATTTAGAAATAACAAATATATTCCTCAACTTCAAATAACAAGTAATTAATTAATAAGCTGTTTTGTCCAAACCTACATAAGTTAAAAGTAATAACTAAGAATATGGTAGATAAGTAAAAAATGTAGTGGAGATAGCATTTCACTAAAAAATCATTAACAACACGTGCAACATGCGTGCAACATACGTGCATAGCGCGTGCACTTGACTAGTCTAATCTAATCTAACTACTTATAAAAGTGTAGGTTGTCTCTTACAACTTAATGTATAGACAAATGTACCCTTTAACTTAATAAATCACTCACTATTAATTAAGGTCAAAAGAGTAAATTTGTTATAGACTAATTACTTCAATGAATAATTAAATAATAGTTTGATCCCTTAACTTGTACATATTTTAAAGTTAGGTCCTACATTATTTAATTCAATTCATTTCGTCCTGTATTTTGATTTTTTTTTTCAATTTCCCCCACCTACCAGGATCGTTACAAATGTCACCCAATATTTACTGAAATGACAAAAATACCCTTACTCGGTTGAGACAAAAAAACCTTATTCGAAAGTTAAAAAAATAATATGGTTTTACTTTCTTAAATATGTTCGGGAAAGACATTATAAGAGTTATATGAAAAAATTATATCTATAGTAATAGAATTGTCGGTTAGTATCGAGATATTAAACAAATTTGTAGCATGTTTAGTTATTACCCATGAATAAAATAAGATAAATAAGTTTAAAAAATATGTCATAATGTCAAGAAGATGAAAAGATGAAGTATCATTTGATGAATTTGTGCCTTTTGTTAAGGACAATGCACATAAATTTATTATGCCAAACAATAATGATTAGAAAAAAGTGTCATAAATATTATAAATCACTTGCCATGAATTAAGGCTAAAAAATTAAATTTGTCATAAGCAAATTAATTTTGTGAATAATTAAATAATAAATTGAAATTTCGCCCAATATTTTCTGAAAGACAAAAATACCCTTACTCGGTTGAGAAACTAAAACTTTATTCGAAACTAAAAAAATAATATTATTTTACTGTCTTAAATATGTTCGGGAAAGACATTATAAGATTTATATGAAAAATTGTATCAATAGTAATACAATTTAATCTAATCTAATCTAATATAATCTAATCTAATCTAATTCTAACTACTTATAAAAGTGTAGGTTGTTTCTTACAACTTAATGTATAGACAAATGTACCCTTTAACTTAATAAATAACTCACCATTAATTAAGGTCAAAAGAGTAAATTTGTTATAGACTAATTAATTCAATGAATAATTAAATAATAGTTTGATCCCTTAACTTGTACCTATTTTAAAGTTATGTCCTACATTATTTAATTCAATTCATTTCGTCTTGTATTTTGATTTTTTTTTTCAATTTCCCCCACCTACCAGGATCGTTACAAATGTCGTCCAATATTTATTGAAATGACAAAAATACCCTTACTCGGTTGAGACACTAAAACCTTATTCGAAACTAAAAAAATAATATGGTTTTACTTTCTTAAATATGTTCGGGAAAGAAATTATAAGATTTATATGAAAAATTATATCTATAGTAATAGAATTGTCGGTTAGTATCGAGATATTAAGCAAATTTGTAGCATGTTTAGTTATTACCCATGAATAAAATAAGATAAATAAGTTTTAAAAATGTGTCATAATGTCAAGAAGATGAAAAAATGAAGTATCATTTGATGAATTTGTGCCTTTTGTTAAGGACAATACACATAAATTTATCATGCCAAACAATAATGATTAGAAAAAAGTGTCATAAATATTATAAATCACTTGCCATGAATTACGGCCAAAAGAGTAAATTTGTCAAAAACAAATTAATTTCGTGAATAATTAAATAATAAATTGAAATGTCGCCCAATATTTTCTGAAAAACAAAAATACCCTTACTCGGTTGAGAAACTAAAACTTTATTCGAAACTAAAAAAAAAATATGGTTTTACTTTCTTAAATATGTTCGGGAAAGACATTATAAAATTTATATGGAAAATTGTATCTATAGTAATAAAATTGTTTTTAAGTATCGAGATATTAAGCAAATTTGTAGCATGTTTAGTTATTACCCATGAATAAAATAAAAGAAATAAGTTAAGAAAATGTGTCATAATGTCAAGAAGATGAAAAAATGAAGAATCATTTGAATCAATAGTAATACAATTTAATATAATATAATATAATATAATCTAATCTAATCTAATCTAATCTAATCTAATATAATCTAACTACTTATAAAAGTGTAGGTTGTTTCTTACAACTTAATGTATAGACAAATGTCTTTGTGGCGACCCATCAGTGCAGGCAAGCAGAATCCCCACTGCAAGGACAAGGCAAGAAGGAGACAAGCACTTGCAAATCAGTAGTGCGAGTCAAACAATAGAGTTATCCAACTCTAAACAAGAATGTACATCCGTACAAAAATACAGGTCAACAAAAATCGAAGGTGCGGAAGCGTTAATATAGTGAAGACCCGAGCTAATAAACTCGAAATCAACACTAAAGAAACCAAGAGAGACTATTGTCTCGAGAGGAGAAAGTACAAAACTTCGCGTGCTTAACATTGCGAGCAGCGGAACAAACCATCGGCACTCCGGTAGGCGTTTCAACAATGAACTAACTCGATATAACAATTACCCACGGCTAAAGCATAGGGGTTAACCAACAATGAAAACAACTAGAATAAAGAAAAGCCCCCAAAGCTATTGCGTGCAGGAGACAAGCGAATATAAAACTAAGACTTGAATAACGGCACGACACAAAAGCGTCGGCCCAAAGATGAACCAAATCAAAACCCAGTGTTACCCGTAAAGTCTAAATAACTTTACAATACAACGAGCTCACAAGAATAGTACAGTACAATAGACAAATCAATGATGCTAGATGAGATAGGAATCCACAAGCTACTACTCGGGAATGTCGATTGCTACAATCACGAACACACGATCGCACGAACTAAGCTCGAGCTATCGATCGGTTGCTATCTGCTACAATCACGATCTACGTGGTCTCAACGTGGCGGACATGTTACTGCAACTAGAAAACAAAGTACGGGATGAGTCATAATGACTCAGTACGTTACTACTAAACAATATAACATAATATGAAACATTGTTATAATAACAGTAACATCGCATTACAACGACGAAACTCGTGAAGACGTGTCGTATACTTTACAAGAAATCTCTCCTTCTCACTTACTAAACTGTCCAAACGAACTAGGGTGGAATTCTCTGTTCAACACAAACCAAATGAATTAGAAAGTAATTCTCATGAAAGCATTACATGTAAGTATGTATAACTTTTTATATACATGTCAAGTCATTCATGAAACTAGCAAGTATGAGCATGTATATTCACATATATGCATATCAAGTCATAGAATTATCAAGTATAAGTATGTATACCTACAGATATACACACCATGAAATTCAATCATGCGCAATCAAGATAAACATGGTCACTTTCGATCCCATGTCTCAATTAACACTTTGTTGTCACATAAGTGCTTGAAATAAATCACATAACAGGAGGATATGTTATAGAGCCGCTGCCGCAACGTAGATCCTGAAATGAAAATGGTTATCACAATTGTGGGTTGTCGGATGCACGTGAGTGATACATCGACCAAGCACGATAGTATTATTCCAAGCGCCCTAATGGTTACGACAAGGTACTCTTCTCTACTGTGATCAAATAGTACGTGGAGGGTGGGTGCATGATGATGGGCTGGCGACCCATCACTACCACGAATCTCACAATTCGTGACGGCGATGCATCGTTACCATCGAGACAAGACAAGTATGCCAGCTGGACTAATGGAATGACAAGTAGATATTTACTTGGCACTAAAATCAAGTAGAGAACGAGCTCGACAAGAGCAAACTCGTCCATGTTGAGTAGATGTTTACTCATAAAATCAAGTAGGAAGCGAGCTCGACAAGAGCGAACTCGTTCAAGACAAGCAGGCATGTTATTCACGAAATGTTCACGATTAATCATATAGATTACAAAAGGAGCTCGATTGAGTCTCAAGTATAAGTGTCAAGCTGTCTACTCAATTCTATTCAAGTTTCAAAAGCTAGTAATCTAGTCCAATGGATTTCTAAGTGTAAAAGGATCTCACCACGATCCTAGTAAGGTCCAATCGTTCCTTAATTCGACTCCGTTGAGTCTTCGCTACAATTATTCCCAAATAGAATACAAATGCTATATGCATTTCTATCACTTTTCTATGTTCATAGTTCACATATATCTAGGTCCTTATTACATTGAGAACCCCTATTTCAACAAGTTTGTCATTCCACCTATTAGTGAAATCTAAATTCAACACAAGTACACTAATCAACTTTCAATAGGTCATTAAGACATTCAAGAATAAATCATGCTTTGAGCCAAGATATGAAATATGCTTCATAAGTCATATAATGCCGATAAAACCACAAGATAATCAAAAGTAATATATACTTCAAGTCGAAAATGAAAATTATGCTTATTAAGTCATATTCAATAAATAAGTAAGAATACCATATCACAATTTATATAATTCTCAAGGTTTACCTAGATTGTCCAGGCTCACCAAATAACAAGATTATATACTTAGAGTCTTTCTCTTTAGGATAGTATTTCATCCCAAAATCTCAAATCCATTAAGTTTTATGTAATAGTCATAAACCACTATTGCCACATTCAAGTCCTTGAAGCCATACGCTAACTTATGTTGCAATACTATGAGACCTCGTTGAGGTTTTCTAAGTTAAAGTACCAAGTAGTACACTCACATGATAAAACCCATGGGTTGTAGTCTAGGTTCTAAAGATGTTTGTGTAATACTATTTCGCAAGGTCAAGGCAATACTAGCCTGCTTTGGATATCAAAATTCATTCTAAAGGAGATTCTCTAATTCACCATCTCGGATTCCCCGAGATGATCCCAAGATTCCCAATCAAGTCCTTAACCAAGTTAGGGTGCATTCACACATACATGGCGACTCTAGTGAGTCGGAGTTCCCACATCAATAACCCCAAATCCATAGGATCCAAAACATGGGTAGGTCACATTCCTACAAGTCTTACAATCCTTTTTAAACCATTTTTTATAAATCAATTAGGACCACAATACCAAGTGATCGATGTTTTATTTTATCTATTTCCTTGCAAGTGTACAAGACTATTATAGAATAGACTCGGAAGCAAGGGTCGAACCCACAGAGACAAGTGATCACGAACAGTGCGGTTATAGATAGCAAATTATTAACCTAAGGGGGTTTTTATGTTTAATTCTACTCTAATTTACTAGTTATAGATGTTAACTAATTAGACAAGAATAATGCATATGAAGATCTTATGGTGAGTGGAAATCTAGGATTCGGGTTTCACTTATATCTCCTTTATGTTCAATTCATAATAATGTCATTCAATGTCTTGGTTCGTTCACTAAAAATAGATATGGTTGAACAATTGGTTCAGCCTCCCTCCCCGCAAAATTCACCCATTCCATATCCTAAGCACAGAACTGTAATTCAGTTTACCTAGATTTATGATCTATCTGTCACCTAGATCATGTAAGAACCTCGGTCCTAACTTATCACTCTCGTGCTTCGATAGGTCCAATTTATTGTGTTGGTGAGCCGTTGTACGACATATGCACTTGGTCATGTATCCGCACCTCTAAGCCTTTATTATTTGCGATTACATTCATTTGTTCAAAGCAAAATAATAGAGGATTGATAAACAACACAATCAACAAGCATTGAATAGACATATATATGAGAATCAAAACATAAATTCGATACAAGTTACCTCCCACCTCCTAGATTAGGATGATTTAGTTCATCATAGACGAATGAACACACATGAAGATGATGGAAGACATGATTTGATCTTCAATACTTGAAATTACAAACCTAATGTTATACAATCTAAAACTACCTAAAATCTATGTAAAGAGAGCTTCCCACCGGCCCTCCTTATCCTTAAGCCTCATGATCCGACTTCTATATATACTGGGAGTTGTGATTGAATCGAATGGCGTGTGAAAACCAATTTTGCGCATTACGCCTACCTTGCGGTCGCAGGTCTTTGGATACTAGTCCGCAAGGTCTCGATGTGTGTGCTTCTTGGCTCTTCGATTCTTTGGCTTCGAGGAACGTCTGCCTACCTTGCGGTCGCAAGGTGCGAGGCACCTGCGTCCTTAAGGTGTCCGGTTACAGAACTTTATTTTCTTCAATTTTTTTCTTTGTAATTTGCACTTAAAACCACGGAGTTTCGCGTATTTTCACGAACAATCACAAACTTACAAAACTCACCAAAAACATATATTAGTACTCAAAAGACTCATGAAATAGCTAATTCAAGTCACGGAAATATAAAATCGGCGTATAAAATACATCGATCAAATACCCCAAACTTGAACTTTGCTCGTCACGAGTAAACAAATAAACTTATAAAAAACATCTAAATAACAAAAATTAAAATCTTTTTGTGAGGGTGACACTATTTACACTCCTCTATAAACCCACAAACTCAAGGAGACTCTTTTAGTGACTTCGACTATGCGGATAAATACAAAAGCAGAATAAATATAAAACTTGAAATACAACTACAAACAAACCATAATTAAAACATAAAATCTTTTTGGTTTCATCCTCAAGTTATAAGCATATGGCATGCATGTAATCTCGGTTTGGTGCTCACCACATATATGCGAGGCTTAGTCATATAGAACCAACTAGTCTTTTCTTAATCTTTTCTACTTTTAATTTCTCTGTGTGTGTGATCACCGGTCTTAAAGAATATCTTGACTAAAACAGTTTTATTGAGCTAAACACCACATTCATATGAAAATTACAGTTTAATAGAAAATCATGCATTAAGAAGTATGAGATCTACCATTCAAACCTGGTCGATTCTGAGACGAGAAAGGTCCCAAGATTCAAAAGATTTACATCCATCCCATGCACTTCTATGTATGTATACAATGCTCTCTATCCCAATGACTTGTAATAGCTAAGATTATGCTAACACGGTGAGCTTTAGGGTGAATAATAATGAATGGAGTGTGATCAATTTCATGTTACTTTGACAATAAAAACAACATAAGCATTGGCAAGAAGATCATTAGGACTTTTAAGCTTGTAATGTAAGGCCAAGGTGTTGGGGGATTTGGAAAGGTAATTCAAAGTGAGAGAGTAAGACTACCCTTTATCCCTCATACTTCCAAGCAAAGGAAGTTTTCCCTATTTAGGCTAGGACTGCAAAGACCACAAGTGGAGGGGTACTTTGTGTTACTTTTCACTTTTCTTCTTTATCCCCCCAAACTTGTTTTGGGCACTAGATTCTAAAAATATCATTCAATCGGCGAGAATTTTTCTAACATATTTTCTCTTGAAAGCTATGCTTCCATTTGAATCTTTGTTTACACTCTTCTTCTTAGTTTCATTTTTCGTCGACACATGATTTTTTTATTTTTTTTTTTTTAAATGACGGAAAGAAGCCTTCTGAAAAATAGCTGCGAAAGAAGTGGTCCTCCTAGAATCAATTTCCCACCCAATCCTACTCTCTCAAAAGGTAGGCTAAAAGTGTATAGGCTTTTAGGGTTAAGTTAATGTGGGTAAAGAAATGATGTCGAATGGGGTTTAAATAGTGTGCTTAGCACACTCCATTCTTTTCATTAGGCTCAAAGGGGACACTAGGGATATATTTAGTATAGGTCGGGGAATATTTAGGCTCTAACGATCAAAGATGGCCTAAATCATTTCTTAATGCCAAATGCTCACATAATATTTAAAGCAAGTAAACAACACAAAATATCATATCAACTATGGGAATTGGGGTTGAGTGTTTAGCATCAGGATTTCACATAAGCATTAGCTAAGGCAGATGGTAGGGACAATTGAGACTAACATGCGAAACAGTATTGTTTGAGATATATAAATGAGAAAAATCCAAGGGATCTAACTAACATGCAATTGACCTAAGTTACAATTTAATGCAACAATCATGTTCGAATGGCTATGCATCATATTCTTGTGCATATCTTGTTGAAAGATCATCGGTGTTATAAACTTTATAAAACTATTCTAATCAATCCAAGTTATGGCGGTGTGAGTGCATGAAGAATTTGGAGAAAAGTAAAAGTTTCGCAAAATTAAGTAAATTCGAGGGGGATCTACGGACTAACTATGCGGTTCATTGCACTAATCTCCTCATGGACTACGACTAGCATTACCACACCTAAACTCGAGGATGAATATTTTGAATTTAAATATTTTTTTATATATTTTTTTAAGAAATTGCGAAAATTGGAGGTGATGCGATGACACAATTGATGATGGGTCCCCATAAGAGGAACCCACAGTATCTAATGGAAGTGTATTACGGTCAAGGCAACACCTCAGAAAATCGAGAAAAAATAAAAACGAGGATAAATAGGGTGAAGAGTTAAATGGTCATCAAATAAAGAAATTCTCTTTCACCACTAACGACATAGCCCAACTCCATTCTTCGTTAGGCAGGACCTCTAAGACCTAAAATTTTCAATCCCCCAAACTTAAGTTCTATTTTGTCCTCAAAATAGAGGAACATATGAGAGGATTGATGGGGTAGGACAAATATCAAAAAGGACATAGCTGGTCCACCTAACGAGCGAGGATGGAACTTGGGCCTCGACTCAAGGTCGAGGCGGAGATAACGAATGAGGATGAAACTTCGGGATCGTGCCAGGTGGCAGCCCATAATAGTTGGACAGAATTTCCCAACGGGTTAACCCAACCAAAATTTCAATTTGGTGACAGCATCTAGGCCAGCTAGCGACTCACCATATCGGTTTGGAGGATAGCGCCTCCAACTTTGTTGGAGATCCCAACGTGGGTCCTCTTCCTTCTCTTGGGTTCCTCCTCTTGAGGAACCCTCACTCCTTGGCTTCTGGTGATGCTCAAACAAAATGGCCCTAGTAATGCCAGGACTGACCTTGACCTCTCGGCGTGTTTGGGCATTCTCGTTTGCCCCTACGCAGTCGGTAATCAAATGCGGGAGAGCGAGCCCCGCGTTCTA
>JABEVN020001709.1:0-23871 GCA_013146195.2 Codonopsis lanceolata | reverse complement strand
CCTTGGTCCTTTTGTGCAAAGAGAAAGAACAAAGAAGGAGCACAAGACAAGGGATGTACCTTTTTTACAGTTATCTGGATTGAGGTAGATGTTCTTCAGAAGATGTCTTTTTGAATATGAGCTGATAAATTTGTAATAGATGTTGTCTAAAGATTAAATTTCCTTTTCAAAACAACTTCGTAAGAACACTGATTCATATTTTCTTGGATTCAAATAATTCTTTGAAATATAGGCTAAGTTCCCAGAAATTAAATATCATATAACAGAAGGATCAATCAATGTTTCATGATATAGAGTTTTTGACTCTTAACCTTTTTCAAGAGAATAGATAGGAGTCCTTTTGAAATTCTTTCACAGTAAAGTTTTAGAATTTAAAGAAAAAATTTTCTCTCGAGAAGGTGTTAAATTGATTTCAATCGTTAGCCTTATGTCAAGAGAACTTGAATCAGAAGTCTTTTAATTGAAGCATCCATGTGAGATTTTTTTTTATCTGGAGATAGTTATTCATAATGCCAATTGATATAGATATCTGTCATATGAATAATTATCCCACATTCATCATAGTAATCTTCTATCTCATGAAATTTTTGAAAACAAAATAATTTTTCAAAATAAGTACATTTTTCAATAGTTTATCTCAAACTGAAATCCTTGTCAAAAGTTTTCGAAAGATAAAACAAATTTTCATTTGACATGCATTTGAAGCGAGCATTCGAGGATCACAACTCTCAGGAGGTTAGTCCTGGCATAAAGCTTGAAAAGCCTTGCTCTGATACCAATTGTTGGTCCACAATAATGCTCAAATAGGCTAGAGGGGGGGGGGTGAATAGCCTATGATACCAATTTAAAAACTTTTCTTATGGATATAAATAAAGCATAGTTTAAGTGGCAATTGTAGTTTATCGAGTTGAGCATGTCTGCTGGTAGAGGCTATCGGTTGACTTGCTCTAAGCAGAAGTATCAACTCTACTGGTAAACTGCTAGTCAAATCAAAAGCCTGTAAAAGAGAGTTTGGATAGCGGAAGGTAAAGAGGCTATGATTTGGAGTAGTCATAAGTGGCTGTACAAGAATATATGTTCAGAACAACAACACACTTATTACTTCTTTCAAATGCAGGTTTAGAAAATCAATTAGAGAATGGATTTTCTAAAGATAAATTCATTTATAAAAGGCTCATACATATATAAGGTCTGAGAGATAAAATATTTAAAAGAACATATGAATTTATTCAAAGATAAATTACATAATACATCAGTCTAAATAATCTATGTACAGGTTTAAACTTTATCACCCAATCCTTACTTAATTATTCATTCATGAATCTTTAAGCAGCAAAGGGCGATAGGAGACGAGAACGAGAAACTGTTATGAGAAGAGGATTTTCAAGGTCGTTCATATATAAAAATATATCTGAACGATTGAGTGCAAAGCACTCGTCCTTCCATGATGAATGATTATTGCACAATCAACAACATTTGTATTGGAATACAAATATGAAGATATGAATGCAATATCTACAGACAACTCTTCATTTTCGTCAGACATTATCTAACATCAATCTTCAGATCTTGATCTCTGTCTATTGAAGTTTCTGATCAATCTCTTCTCTTCTCGAAGCTTTTCTTCCTAGCAATCCACTGAAGGTGTTTTGCTAAGATCTGGATGAGTTCGCTGCAAACTGAGTCGAGATCAGAGATACGTTGGTGAAGACGATCTCGTTGATGATCTCTTTTCTTTGAAGTTCTTGAGTAAGTTGAGTTACTCGTTGCTCATCATCCGTATTGTTTTTTTCGGATCTTGGATGTCTATTCTATGTCACAATTTCTTTGGGTAAGAGAGAGTATTTATATAGGCGGGAGTCAATATGATCGTTGAGAGATGAAGATTTGAAGTTTCTATCTGTTTAGAGATGTAGTGGTTGAAGTCTATCGGATAGATATCTTTGTCCACAAGATCTTTGACTGTTTGGGGCAGAGATTTAGTCCTGTAGATCTTGGAACTTGTTGTCTGTCAGACTATATTGATAAGTCTCTGAAGTGTATGTCTGATGTCTGTTGCACTGTCAAGTGGTCTGCTCAATAAAGTAATTGCTTTTTGACTTTATCAGACTACTTGAGTGAGAGAAAGTCTTGTAGCTGTAAGTATGTCAGGCTTTCTGAGGCTTGGATATATTTGTCTTGATTAGAGCTACTTCTAGACTTTTCTCTGTAGCACGTGCAGAATTTAAAGTCTGCCGGTGGAATGCTTTGAGCCAATGGAAACAAGTCTTCTGATACAGGAGAACTGATGTCTGGTGGTGCGGACAGTTTAACTTGTAGCATGTCTGCCGGTAGTGAGTCTTCTAGATGTTCTGATCTTTATCACTAAAGGCTTTTGACATAGCTGCAAGTCTTCCGGTGCTGAATGCATTTGAAGAGCTGGTCTGCTTCAATCATCTTGTAGGAATGTAGGACTTGATCATGTTGTACCTAATCTAAGACCTATGTGATGTCACACGAGTTGCCACGCTAACCGGTACGCAGACCTTTTAGCCACTCGTGATGACTCACTTGTAATAGGGGCAAGCAAATCAACATATATAGAATAAGCAAGGCGATAACTAAATTATCAAGAAGCATATTCCAACAATCGTCTTCACAAATTGTGGGATTCGTGATCGCGATGGATCACTGTGTCGGGTTGCACACACCCTTCCATTGATGGCCACGGTGGGGAAGTAATTAATCTTAGTTATAGTAATACACATGACTTTGATAACAATGGAACTCGAGCGAGGATTGTCTCGGGGACGCCGATTTCCACGAAAGGGATATCGAGGACAGATAAGGTTTGCACGTGTTTTTGCAGGAGCGACATGACGGAAAAATGGTAACGGTATCATATCTCTCTTATATGAATTGACTCACAAGTACTTATTTGTGAATAATGTGCTATGTGAATATGATATGATATGATGGTTGAGATGGTTTAGTAAATTGTTATACTTTATGGATAACATGGTGTTTAAGGTTGTGAAGCATAAATGCCTTGACATGAATATTGTTGGAATGTTATATCATGCTAATAACATAAATTATTATTGTTAAGCATGAATGCCTTGACATGATTTTTAATGAAATGTTATACTATGATGATAGCATGATTTATTATTGTTGAGCATGATGCCATGACAGGAAGTTATGTTTAGTAACTTACTAAGTCATTATGACTTACTCCTATTTGTTTGATTGTTTTTCCCTAGATCCGAGCCGTGCTAGCGGGTCAAAGTGATTGCCGAGTTGCGTTGGTGAAGTTTTTGGTAAGGTTGCTACCTAGTTATGTATAGTTACATTTTCTTTTGGCAAGGACGATGGGAAAAGTGAAGTTATATAAACTTCATGTTGGGTAGCAAGTCTATTTGTGGTTGTGATATTTATACTTATGTTGGCTAACACTTATTCTTTTGGTAGCTGACTTGTAGTAGTCGTGCTTGGTGGATGTTGATGATTGTATTCTAGTTATGTTATATTGATGGTTAATTTATCATGTTTGTTCTCCAGCATGTTTTTAGCCGTTGAGTATGTTAGACTAGTGTTCTAAACTTAGTGTAATGTTTGGTTTCACTTGTAACGTCGCTGATGATTTGGTTTATAAATTGATATATATTTATATTACATGACAGGGAGTTTTATTATGCGTGCCCAATGTTGCGTCACGCGCTTCGAATTTTCGGACCGAGAGATTTATTATCTCTTTGGTTATATTTAGTTTGAGCTTGTTAGCTCGGGCGCCACTGTGTAATTATGTTTCGCTTCCATATGTGTTGATGTTGTTGGCGTATTGTTGTTATGGCCTTACCCATTATTTGTTGTTTGCTTGTTGTTACTTGTTTCCCGATGGCACGACCTTGGGATCTCGTCTTGGGATCCGGGTCAGGTCGTCACAGTTGGTATCAGAGTTATGTTTATAATTTTAGCTATCAGCCGGGATAGGTTCCTTGGCTTAGGGGGTTGGTTTTGTGTGATAGATTTATTTTTAACGTCGAGTGTTATTGTAGGTTAAGATGGTGGATACTAGAGCTGGTGCTAGCACTAAGGGAGGCACTGAAGGTGGTATCGGTAGAGGTGCAGGCGGTGGTAGAAATGCTAATGAGAATCGTCAACAAGATATTCCTCCACTATGGACACCGGAAGAGCAGTTTGAGGCTATGGCTACTATGTATAGGGGTATGCTTGCTATGATGAACGAGATGAACCAAAGGAGATTTGGTAGAGTTGAACCACAACAAGTACCACAGCCAGAGCCACGACCATTACTGCAAGTTGAGAGACAAAGGCAGGATGCTAGACATCATGTAAATTCTATGCTTGAGAAGTTTGTGAAGTTGAAGCCGAGACAGTTTGATGGGGAGCTGGATGCTTCGAAAGCTAAGTAATGGATTGAGCACTTAGAGAAGATATTTGCACATTTGAGATGTGATGATGAGCAGAAGGTTGTTCTGGCAATGTTTAAGCTAGAGGGTGCATCGGAGCATTGGTGGCAAGTGCTTAGGAAGAGTTGGGAAATGCTTAGAGTTCCCCACACATGCCTAACTTTGTTCGGGTGTTTAGAGCTTCGTATGTACCTAAAGTTGTTCGAGAGAAGAGGGAGAAGGAATTTCTTGATTTGTCACAGAATTGGCTCGCTATTGCACACACTTGATTCCGGATGAGGCTAGGAGGACATAGAAATTTGTTAAGGGTTTATGAACTGAGTATAGGAAGAAGGTACTATCTCATCAGTTTGAGGAGTATAGGAAGGCAGTTGATAGGGCATACATATTGAGAGGGACATTGAGGAGCGTCGTGATATGCATAATTTGGGTTTCTCTCAGTAGTCTAGACAGTCTTCTAGCCGAGGTAATGGATCGGGAAACCGAGGAAATTATAGTGGGAACAACGATCGCAAGAAGGGAAATGGAAAATCTAATTATGAAGGGCATGCGAAGAATAAGTTGAGTGGTAAAGGGGCTAGTACTACACCTACTCAAGGAGATCGTAGTGTAGTGTTGGTTTGCTCTTATTGTTCGAAGATGGGGCACACAGAAGATAGATGTTGGAGTAAGAATGAAGCACGGATGGAGTGCTACTATTGTGGAGCTTCAGGGCACATGAAGAAGAATTGTCCTAGATTGAAGAATAACCAGTTGGGAGGTTCGAGTCAGCCTACAGTTGGGATGAAGATAGATAGCGATGGTAAAGCAAAGGTGCAAGGTCGCGTGTTTGCTCTAGATCAGAGGGGAGTGCCTGAGTCTATGGAAGTTATTGGATGTTCCGTTTCTATCTTCAGTAGTGAAGCTTGTGCACTTATAGATCTAGGATCATCGCATTCGTATGTTGCATCGCATTTTGTTGACAAACTGTGTGTTATGCCTCAGTCTTTGCCTTACGTGCTTGATGTTTCTACCCCTCTTGGGGAATGTTTATTGGCTTCGGAAGTTTATAAAGCATGTGATGTACTTGTGGATGAACATGTTTTGCATGCGGATTCGGTGGTGTTGCCACTTCGTGATTTCGATGTGATACTTGGCATGGATTGGTTGTGTACATATCATGCATTAGTTGATTGCCAATTTGCCATAGTAAGAGGGTTACTTTTGCTTTGCATGGCATTCCTAAATTTGTATTCTTGGGTGATAATGCATCGAGTGGTTTGCGCGTCATTTCTGCTCTTAAGGCTAGGAGATTATTGTCGCGTGGTTGCACATGGTATCTTGCATGTGTGATTGATAAACGGGTTTCTACTTCTGATCTTGAAGATGTGCCAGTTGTGTGTGAATTTTTGGATGTTTTCTCTAAGGATTTTGGGATGCCTCCAGATAGGGAGATTGAATTTTGCATCAAGTTGTTACCGGGGACTACACCGATATCGAAGGCACCGTATAGGATGGAACCTATGGAGTTAAAGGAGTTGAAGGTTCAATTGCAAGAGCTTCTTAACATTGGTTTTATGAAGCCAAGTGTATCGCCTTGGGGTGCGCCGGTATTGTTTGTTAGGAAGAAAGATGGGAGTCTTAGGTTGTGCATTGATATATTCCCGGGAGTTGAACAAAGCAACGATCAAGAACAAGTATCTGTTGCCACATATAGATGACGTATTAAATCAATTGCAAGGATCAGTGGTTAATTCTAAGCTTGATTTGAGATTCGGATATCATCAATTGAAGGTTAGAGCCGAGGATGTTCCGAAAATTGCTTTTCGCACGAGGTATGGGCACTATGAGTTCATGGTAATGCCATTTGATTTGACTAATGCGCTGGCGGTATTTATGGATTTGATGAACTGGGCGTCCCATGATTTTCTTGATTGCTTCGTGGTGGTTTTCATATATGATATTCTTGTGTATTCTAAGTCTCGGGAGGAGCATGCACAACATTTGAGGATGGTCTTGTCGATTCTTCGGGAGAGTCAACTCTATGCCAAGTTTAGTAAGTGTGATTTTTGGCTAGAGGAGGTTTCATTTTTGGGGCACGTTGTGTCTAGTGCTGGGATAGCGGTAGATCCTTCTAAGGTTGAGGCGGTGATGAATTGAGGAGACCGATCACAATTATGGAAGTTAGGAGCTTCTTGGGGATAGCCGGTTATTATCGGAGATTTATAGAGGGATTTTCAAAGATTGCTACACCGATGACCAATTTGACCCAAAAGAAGACCGCATTTGTTTGGAGTGATAAGTGTGAAGAAAGTTTCCAAGAGTTGAAGAAGAGGTTGACTGCAGCACTAGTTTTAGCATTGCCTAGCGGAGGTGTTAATTTTTTGGTTTATAGTGATGCATCGAAAGAAGGATTGGGCTGTGTTCTTATCCAGAATGGTAAGGTGATTGCTTATGCTTCAAGGAAGTTATCTCCATATGAGCATAATTATCCCACGCATGATCTTCAATTAGAGGCGATCATATTTGCGTTACACAAATGGAAGCATTATTTGTATGGGTCAAAATTTGAGATTTTTACGGATCATAAGAGCTTGAAATATCTCTTCTCGCAAAAAGAATTGAACATGAGACAACGAAGGTGGATGAAAAAATTGAAGGACCATGATTGCACCATACTTTATCATCCAGGGAAGGCGAACGTGGTTGCCGATGCTTTGAGTAAAAAAGTTCACTTGTCATGTTTGATGATGCGAGAATGGAAAATTCTAGAGGATGTGCATGATTGGAATCCTAGTGAGGTTAATCATGGAGTTCTATTTGCTAGTGTTCGGGCTATTCCAGTTTTATTGGAGAGGATTAAGGAGACTCAAAGAAAGGATCCGGGGTTAGTGAAAATTATTGATGGTTTGAGCAAGAATGAGATGTCAGAGTTCGCGATGAATCAAGATGGGATTTTGACTTTCAAAGGTAGAGTTTGTGTTCCTTTAGTTGAGGATGTGAAGCGATTTGTGTTGGATGAAGCTCACAAGGCAATATATACTATCCATCCGAGGAGTACGGAGATGTATAGAGATTTGAAGAAGCAATTTTGGTGGAATGGCATGAAGCGACAAATAGAGGATTATGTGTCAAAGTGTCTAACTTGTCAATAGGTGAAGGCGGAACACCAAAGACCCGCGGGATTGTTGCAACCGTTGGATATTCCGGAGTGGAAATGAGAGCACGTTACGATGGATTTTGTTTCGAGGTTTCCACGTACTCGTAGAGGATTTGATGCCGTTTGGGCTGTTGTTGATCGGCTAACAAAATCAGCTCATTTTATACCGATTGCTATGACTTATTCCTTGAGTCAGTTAGCGACATTGTATGTGCAAGAGATTGTTAGATTGCATGGGGTTCCAGTTAGTATTGTCTTAGACCTAGATCCGAGATTTACATAGAGGTTTTGGCAAGCTTTGCAAGAAGCTATGGGGACTAAGTTGAATTTTAGTACAACTTTTCACCCTCAGACAGACGGACAGTCCGAGAGAACGATACAAATACTTGAGGATATGTTGCGGGCTTGTACGGTGGATTTTAAAGGGAGTTGGGATACACACCTTCCATTGGCGGAGTTTGTGTACAATAATAGTTACCAATCGAGCATCGAGATGGAACCGTACGAGGCACTTTATGGGCGGAAGTGTAGATCTCCTATTTGTTGGGATGAGGTTGGAGAAGCAAAGTTATGGGGTTCCGAGATTGTTCAACAGTCGGCCGAAAGTGTGAAATTAATTCGAGATAGATTGCTTACGGCTCAAAGTCGATAGAAAAGTTATGCCGATAATAGGAGGAGAGATTTCAAATTTCAGGTTGGGGATTTTGTGTTTCTTAAGGTATCGCCGAGAAGGGGTACTAAGAGATTTGGGAAGAAAGGGAAATTATCACCGAGGTTCGTTGGACCTTTTGAGATTCTTGAGCAAGTTGGGAGTTTGGCTTATAGGGTGGCCTTACCGCCGTCATTGTCGGATATTTATAATGTATTTCATGTATCTATTCTTTGAAAATATCTTAAGGATGATTCACATGTTCTTACGTATGAAGAAATTACATTTCAACTTGACTTGTCATATATTGAGCAACCGGTGAAGATACTCGACACCAAGGAGCAAGTTTTGAGGAGCAAGAGAATTCTGTTAGTTAAAGTTCTTTGGAAAAATCATGAGATCGAGGAAGCAACTTGGGAAACCGAGTTAGAGATGCGTGAGAAGTACCCTCATTTGTTTGATGATCACGGTATGAATTTAGGGGCTAAATTCCTTAAAGTAGGGGAGAATGTAAAACCCTAGAATATTGCTTGCTTGTTTTATGCTTGAGTTCATACATTCATATTCATCATAAGTATGTTAACTTAGCTCATTCATATGTTTAGATTCAATAGCATGTTCCCGGGCATCAGTTTCTATGCTCTAGTGCATTTTTTCTTCATGATATGCCTTGGGACTTTGCTTGTTTATATATGTTGAAAGTATATGGATAAGTTTGCTTGTTTATATTCGAGTGCATTTAGATGTTGATTGAATTCTTGTTGCATCGACGGTTTGATTGCAAGTTTGCTTCTAGTTGTTAACCTTTTTCGTTTGGCCTTTTCGATTGTTGTTTGGGACTGTTCTACTTGAGTTCTAAACCATCTTGGAGTGAGGTTTGAACCTTGATTGCTTTGGTTATGAATTAGAGTCCTTTAAGATTGAATTCTAGACCTTTTTTTGGCATTGGAGGACTTAAGGATGCAAGGGGGTGAGTACTAGGCCGAGCAAGGAAGCAACAAATTGGAAAGGCATGAATTTCTGGAGCATGCACTCGCTTTGAAGACCCACCATGAGAGCGCATGGTGGCCTGTCCCTGTTACGGGTAGTTTTGTTCACTTAGCCAATTTGTCTAACCTAACCCTACCCAAACCCATCCTAACCCACTCCTAAACCTTTCTAACTATCTTATGATATATCCTAAACATCTAATTGAGTTTTAGAGGAGATTAGTTGGGGTTAATCAAAGGGAAACAATCTATTAGTGAAGTATGTTCCTTGATCACTAATTATGGCCCTCGGTACTCCAAACTGAGCAAAAATTTCTTCCAAAAACTTGACAACAGTTTGTCCATCATTATTTCTAGTACCAATAGCTTCTATCCATTTAGACACATAATCCACAACAACTAAAATATACTCACTGCCATTAGAGACAGGAAAAGGTCCCATAAAATCAATACCCCAAACATCAAAAATTTCAACAACTATATTCATATGCAAGGGCATTTCATTCCTTTTACCTATTCCACCAGTTCTTTGACATTTATCACATGTTTTGTAAAATATGTCACAGTCCCTAAAAACAGTAGGCCAATGTAATCCAAATTGCAAAATTTTCCTAGCAGTTTTATTCCCACTAAAATGACCACCGCAAGATTATTCGTGCCAAAATGTCATAATAATTTGTTGGTCTTGTTCTGGAACACATCTCCTGATTATAGAGTCTGAACACATTCTATACAAATGAGGTTCTTCCCAAAAATAATGTTTTGCATCTGTTAAAAATTTCTTTCGTTGATAAAAATCAAAGTCAGGATTGATAATGTCAGATACATAATAATTGACATAATTAGCATACCAAGGATCTAAATCTCTAACTGCTAATAATTGTTCATCAGGGAAGTCTTCATTTACCAGGATTTTATTATCAAGAAATTGACGTTCAAGATGGGGTAAAAATTCCAACCTAGACAAATGGTCAGCTACAACGTTTCCCGTTCCCTTTTTATCTTTAATAGTAATGTCAAATTCTTGTAATAATAACATCCATCTTATGAGTCTAGGCTTTGCCTCTTTCTTACTCAAAAGATATTTTAGGGTTGCATAATCAGAAAATATAATAACTTTTGATCATAACAAGTATGGTCTAAACTTTTCTAATGCATGCACAACTGCTAAAAATTCTTTTTCTGTGGTTGTATAATTAAGTTGTGCATCGTTCAATGTCTTGCTAGCATAATGAATTACATGCGGTTTCTTGTCTACCCTTTGTCCTAACATGGCTCCAATTGCGAAATCTGAAGCATCGCACATGATCTCGAAAGGGAGAGACCAATCGGGGCTGGTTAAAATTGGGGCTGATGTCAATCGTTCTTTTAATAAATTAAATGCATTCAAGCATTCTTGATCAAAAATGAATTCGGTATCGTTTGCCAACAGATTACATAAAGGTTTACACATTTTTGAAAAATCTTTGAAAAATCTTCTATAAAACCTGCATCTCCTAGAAAACTTCTAACACCTTTGACAGAAGTTGGAGGAGGTAGTCGTGATATAACTTCGATTTTATCCTTATCTACTTCAATTCCTTTGTTAGACACAACATGACCTAAGACAATTCCATGTTTAACCATGAAATGACTTTTCTCCCAACTTAGGGTCAATTTAGTTTCGCAACATCTTTTCAAGAACGAAGTGAGATTTTCTAGGCAATGGTCAAATGAATTCCCAAATACTGAAAAATTATCCATAAATACTTCAACACATCTTTCCAATAAATCTGAAAATATAGAAATCATGCATCTTTGAAAAGTAGCTGGGGCATTGCAAAGTCCAAAGGGCATTCTCCTAAATGCAAAGGTACCAAAGGGACATGTAAAAGTGGTTTTGTCTTGGTCTTCGGGTGCTACTGGGATTTGATTGTAACCAGAGAACCCGTCAAGAAAACAATAATATTCATGACCAGCTAGTCTTTCAAGGATTTGATCAATAAATGGCAAGGGAAAGTGGTCTTTCCTAGTTGTCGCATTTAATTTCCTCAAATCTATGTGCATTCTATAACCAGTGATAGTTCGTGTGGGAACTAACTCATCTTTATCATTTTTAATGACTGTAATCCCTGATTTCTTAGGAACTACTTGGACTGGACTAACCCATTTACTATCAGATATTGGGTAAATTATACCTGCTCAAGGAGCTTAAGCACTTCTTTTCTCACTGCTTCTTCCATGTGAGGGTTAAGTCTTCTTTGTCTTTCTTAAGAAGGTTTACTACCTTCTTCTAAATTAATTTTATGCATACACATAGAAGGACTAATTCCTTTTAAATCTGCTAAGGACCAACCTATAGCTTCTCTATGTGTCCATAAAACTTTTAGCAAGCTTGCTTCTTGTTCTTCTGTTAAATCTACAGCAATTATAACAGGTAAAGTTTTACCTTCCCCTAAAAATGCATATTTTAAATGGGATGATGATAGCTTTAATTCTACTTCAGGAGGAGATTTGACAGACGGAACAAATTCAGGAATTTCAGGTTTCCTTATTTCTTCTTTATCTTTCTCCTTACAGTTTTCTACTTTTTCTTCATCTATTTTTATTTCATCAAAAACAGAATTTTGAATTTCCACTTCTTCTTTACTATTTTCATCCTCCTTTATTTTATCAGAACTTTTTTTTTATTCAGACTCTTCCGCTTTGTTCTTATTTTTACTCTTAAGAGCTTCAAGTCTTTCTTTCTCTTTTCTCTCATCAGTTTCTCGGAGTTCTCTTTCTAACTCTTCAATATTGAATATAATATGGGAGAAGGTTCTATCATCATGACTTTCATACACATCTTTCTCATAATCATCATCCTCACAATTTTCCTCAAAGGCTTGGGCAGTCAGTTTTTCAATTTCATCAATTGAGAAACATGCATTCATGTCACTCGGTCTATTCATTGCATCGAAAACTGAAATTTCTACAGTTTCACCCATGACTGACATTGTGAGTTTACCATTCTTAACATTGATCATTGTGTTGGCAGTGTTGGAATATTTGGGGTAAATATGTATGGGTGAATGATTAAGTCATCACAAAAAAGTCTAAACCCACATTGAAAGGGCAGTGTCGCTCGCTGAACCAACACACCCGCTAGAGTGGTGGGCGGTAGTTGGGCTCAAACAGACACGTCCAGGTTTGATGCTGGGGCGCACGACAGTAGTGAATGGGCAGCCGTCACTCGAACAGACACATCCAGGTTCACTGAACATGCCACAGGTTGCATCCTTTGTGAACAGACCCGACCAAGGCTATATAAAGACCCCTCCTTCCAGTCATTCAGGTCATTGAAGTACAACATCATTCTCTTAGTTTAAAACATCCGAAAAAATCATAAGTGTTTTACTAAAGAAATCCAGTTTTCTTTTACTCCTTTTTCCTTCTCCCGTTTTGTGAAAGATTGAGAGCAAGTCAGCTACATTGGTTCGTCCGTCAAAGGTTAGTAAGTGCAAGTCTAACTCTTTGGAAGAAACGTTGTATCTTGAGAGGCAATTGCCAAATCATCCATTTGCACAGTTGCGGAGGCAATATTTGTCTTAAGGAGATTTGCCTTGGCATACTTCGCTTCATACTTCATCAAAAAATCTGCTTTGAAGATATTAAGGTAATCAAAATTATTTACAACAATCTTAAGACCAATATTATCAGGTATTTAATTTTATTTATCTTCTTCTTCATCTCCTTCTTATTTGATTTTCTATTTTCGTGATAGAAAATGGCTAATGGAAATGAATCCATCAGTGAAACTGTTGCAACCACTGAGTCCGAAAAGTGGGCCAGTAAGCACTTCAAGTTATGCCACCGGCCTCGCAAAGACGAGAAATCAGAAAAGTTCAATGGAACTGATTTCAAGCGTTGGCAACAGAAAATGTTGTTCTATCTCACAACGCTTGGATTGGTGAAGTTCTTGCGTGATGAATGTCCTATAGCGGAAGGTACAATTGACAAGGTAATGCAATTGGCTATTGATGCATGTAAACATGCGGATTACCTATGCCGGAACTATATTTTGAATGGACTAGACAACACATTGTATAATGTGTACTACACCATTCAAACCGCAAAAGCAGCTTTGGGAATCTCTAAAAAAAATACAAACCGAAGATGGAACAAAAAAATTCTTTGTTGCAAAATTTTTGGATTTTAAAATGATTGAAATGAATCCATCGCTGAAAGCGTGCAACCACTCCGAGTCCGAAGTGCGCTTTGCAAGCACTTCAAGTGCAAATCAGCTTCTTATGCCCGGCCTCGCAGATGCGAGAAATCGAAAAGTTCAATGGAACGATTTCAAGCGTTGCAATGTAAAATGTTGTTCTATCTCACAACGCTTGGATTGGTGAAGTTTCTTAGCGTGAAGAATGTCCTCGTGAGCGAAGGTACAATTGACAAGGCAACAATTGGCTATTGATGCATGGAAACATCGCGGATTACCTATGCCGAACTATATTTTGAATGGACTAGACAACACATTGTATAATGTGTACTACACCATTCAAACCGCAAAGGCTTTAGAATCTCTCGAAAAAATACAAAACCGAAGATGCCTTTGGAACAAAGAAATTCTTTGTTAAAATGATTGATTCTAAAACGGTTATGAATCAGCTGAGGAGATACAAAGTTACGTTACATAACATTGAAGCCGAAGACATGCAATTGAGCGAGTCCTTCCAAATTGCATGTATAATTGAGAAGTTGCCTCCTTCATGGAGAGATTTCAAAAATTACCTCAAGCAAAAACTCAAGGAAATGTCAATGGAAGACTTGCTTGTTCGTTCGCATTGAAGAGGACAATCGTGTGAAGGTAAAAAAGAGCCACCGCACTGGAACATGGAAGCAAAGGCTAACATGGTTGAAGACTCCTGACCTAAGAACAACAAAAGAAAGCGTGTTGACTCTTCTAAGGACAAGAAGACAAGTAATGACAACAACAACAAACGCTTCAAGTTCAAAAGGGACTGTTTCAATTGTGGAAAAACCGGTCATCGGGTGAAGGATTGCCAGAAGCAAGAAGAAGAAGCCTCCCAAGCAAACATGAGAAGTGGACACTCTCTCATGGGTATTTCAAAGTAAGTGCACTGCGGTATTGAATCCACTTGGTGTCAAGTCAAATTGGTGGGTGGACACGAGGCCACTGTCATTGTTGTATGTGAAGCCATATGTGCTTGACAAAGTCAAACTTGTTTGCAGAATTGGTGGGTACAAGAATATAGAGAACATGTCACAGACGTTTCAAAAGCTATATGATAAATTCCAAGAATAGCACAAGATGGAACATGAAGGATTTTCTATATGGGAAGGAAATTCCGCAACCTCCAAGTTCACATGAAGGCATTGGGAAGGTGATATTGAAGCTTACTCCAGCGATGTGATGCATTACCGACATAAGGAAAAATTTAATTTTTAGGTTCATTGCTTAGTAAGAAAGGTTTAAAGTTGTATTTGAATCGATAAATTTGAAAATTTAATTTTCTTTACTTAGTAAGAAAGGTTTTAAAGTTGTATTTGAATAAGGGTACTTACTAAGGGAGGGATGTATGTTGGGAAAGGATACTTGCTAGATGGCTTATTTAAGGCAAATCTTTGTTGTTGTAGTGGACAAGAAGTCCACCTATTTGTACCCACAAGCTATTAATAAAATTGATAATTCTATTTACTTGTGCGAGTCTTCTAATTTATGGCATAGTCATTTAGGGCATGTGAATCGTGCTTTTTTAAGAAAGCTTGTAGGTTTAGGACTTATTCCAAAACTTGATTCAATAAAAGATCACAAATGTGAAATTTGTGTTGAAGCAAAATTTGCAAAAGAAACCTTTTAAATCAATTGAAAGAACTAGCCAACTGTTGGGTTTAATTCATAGTGATTTATGTGACTTAAATTTGTCCCAACTTCATTGGCGGTAAGAAATACTTTATTACTTTCATTGACGATCAAAGTAGATATTGTTATGTCTATTTGTTAAGTAGTAAAGATGAAGCAATGGATGCTTTCATCACTTACAAAAATGAAGTTGAAAATCAACTTGAAAAGTCAATTAAAGTATTAAGGTCCGATAGGAGGTGGTGAATATGAATCGATAGAGTCTAGTGACTTATGTTCCAAATTTGGAATCATTCATCAAACAACCGCACCTATATACTCTCGCAGCAAAAATGGTATTCTGAGAGGAAAAATAAAACTTTAAAAGACATGGTTAATTGCATGCTTGTAAGTTCTGGTTTACCACAAAACTTGTGGGGGGAAGTAGTGTTGTCTGCTAATTTTGTGTTGAAAAAAATTCCACACAAGAAAACTGGTTCCATACCATATGAACAGTGGAAAGGAAGAAAGCCTTCCTACAAATTCCTCAAAGTGTGGGGTGCCTAGCAAAGGTTGGCGTTCCACCTCTGGCGGCGAAAGTTAGGACCTAAGACCATTGATTGTATATTCATTGGGTACAATGAGTAGTAGTGTGATATAGATTCTTAGTACATAAATCTAAAATAAATGACATTCATGTCAATACAATTATTGAATCTCGTGGCTGAATTTTTGAGGGCGTGTTCCACATGAAAAGGATATTTGTGAAAATACTCCTAAGAGACCACGTGAAAGTGCTTAAAATAATGAGGAATCTTGAACCAAGAAGAAGCAAAAGACTGCAAAACCTTTGGTCAGATTTTATCTCCAATTTTATGATTGAAGATGAGCCTCAATCATTTAAAGAAGCCATGGACAACTCAGAATCTACATTCAGGAAAGAAGCTGTAAATAGTGAAATTGAATCCATTTTAAGCAACAACACTTGGCAAGTAGTTGATCTTCCAAAAGGTTTTAAACCAATAGGATGCAAATGGATTTTCAAGAGAAACTAAGACCGGATGGTTCCGTGGGTAAATATAAGGCTCGTCTTGTAGCTAAAGGATATCGTCAAAGGAAGGGTTTGATTTCTTTGACACATATTCTCTGTTACGAGTACTTCAATTGAATCTTAAAGCCATTGCCGCATTATATAAATTGCAGATACATCAAATGGATATGCTGCATTTTTAAATGGTGATTTGAATGAAGAAATTTACATGGAACAACGAAGGCTTCAAAGTAAAGGACAAGAGCACAAGGTGTGCAAGCTTGTTAAGTCTTTGTATGGTTTGAAGCAAGCTCCTAAACAATGGCATGAGAAATTTGACAATGTCATGACTAGGAATGGTTTTATCACAAATGAATGTGATAAGTGTGTATACTCAAAGAAATTTGGTAACACATATGTATTTGTTTGTTTATATGTAGATGACATGCTCATATTTGGTCATGACTTTGAGGTTATAAACAAAACAAAGAAAATGTTCACCAATTGTAGACACCCCAATTTCGTACCCCTGATATGTGACATGACAAAAAATATCAAGACCTGTTAAAACATTAACATATGTCAAGTTACAGGGTCAAAAGTGCAAAAAAACAAAGCAGGACGAGGACTTGAGGGACACGAGTGCTAAAAAATGCCAAAGTTTGAATAGTGGGCATGGCTACCCATAAATTTGGGCTTGGCGCCCAAATTGGAGGGTTAGGTGCCCAAATTCCATTTCTCTGCCCACTGTTCATCAAACAGTTGCCGCAAAACACCACTCTCACAACACAGTGTACACTCAAACGATGCGTAGAGAAGGAAATTTAATTCCTTCCATATCCCTGTTTCCTCCTATAAATACAGAGGCTCGGCTCCTCATTTCAGGACAGAAAACTTAAGTAAAGTTTCTCCGCGTTAACGTTACGCTGGAGAAATAGGGAGCGGTGTGAGATAGTGAGTGATCACCTCAAAAAGCCTCGAAACTCTGCCAAACTTCCTCCAAACACAAAACTAACCGGTAGGAGTAAACCTTAGCCCCCCAGCTAGGTATCCACCCTTTTTCCCGGTCCAAAAATGGTGGAAAGAAGCGGTTGCTCTGCCGATTTAAAAAGCCAAATCACGAAATAAGTTGTTATCTGCCCGATTTCGGCCTACCTCAAGCCAACAAACAACCAAACCAAGCGGTTACTACGCCCAAATCCCTAGGCGAAAGTAACTTTCGAGCGATTCTGTTGCCCAAATTCACACAACACACAACACACAACACACAACAACAACAACAAAAAGACTCCTCCTCTCCCACGGAGACGGAGGCGAGAGCACACCCTAGGCTGTCTGTAAGTTTTATTTTAAAGTCTTTACTTATAAAAGTATAATTTCCAATCCGGTCCAATGTAAATATATAAGCAATTATGATGTCTGGATTTAGTTAGGAAATAATACTAAATGTAGCCGTTATTATGGCCAAATATTTTCAAGTATATTTGTAATTATTTGTAAAAGGGACAGTTGCAAGTCTGTAAATAATGTAGACATAATGGATGTATTTGTAGGTAGTTGATGATTTATTTATCTGTTAAATAAATATAACAAGAAGCATACTTTAGCCAAAAACCGTTTTGAGACCGAAAGGGCGAGTTGGGTGCCTAGCACCTTCCCAACTAGTAACTTAGCCTCCGGACCCGCTTTCTATTATCTCTGGTTTTCTTTTTTTGGTTCTGCTTTATTTATTCCTTAAAATAAAGATGGCGACTCTAAAAACATTTTGGATCTAGTGGGGCCTCGCAACATCTTTCTTTGCACTTTCACGTTCTTCCCTAAAAAAGGGAGAATGGGAATGGAAAGGTGATGTATTCCTATGTCCTGGTATCCCCTAAACAAGGGATAACTTGACGTAGAAAACCCAAAGCACCCATAGCGATCCGAGATAGGCCATAAGGCTATTTTCATAAAATCCATAGTGGGGGCGCAGTAACATTCCTTCCTTACACTTTCACGTTTTCCCCTAAACAAGGGAGAATGGGAATAGAAGGGTGATGCATTTTAAGAATGGGAATAGAGTGGTGGGCGGCAGTTGGGCTCGAACAGACACGTCCAGGTTCGATGCTGGGGCGCACGACAGTAGTGATTGGGTAGCCGTCACTCGAACAGACACGTCCAGGTTCACTGAACATGCCACGGGTTGCATCCTTTGTGAACAGACTCGACCAAGGCTATATAAAGACCCCTCCTTCCAGTCATTCAGGTCATTGAAGTACAACATCATTCTCTCAGTTTAAAACATCCAAAAAAATCATAAGTGTTTTACTAAAGAAATCCAGTTTTCTTTTACTCCTTTTTCCTTCTCCCATTTTGTGAAAGATTGAAGAGCAAGTCAGCTACATTGGTTCGTCCGTCAAAGGTTAGTAAGTGCAAGTATAACTCTTTGGAAGAAATGTTGTATCTTGGGAGACAATTGCCAAATCATCCGTTTGCACCGTTGCGGAGGCAATATTTGTCTTAAGGAGATTTTCCTTGGCATACCTCGTTTCATACTTCATCAAGAAATCTTCTTTGAAGATATTAAGATAATCAAAAATTATTTACAACAGGCAGTGGCCATAACAGGTCTACCTAACAAAATAGGAACTTCATTGTTTGTGCATATCTTCCTTTCCATTTCTAGAACCACAAAATCAATTGGAATGATTAATTTATCTACTTAAACTAGAATGTCCTCTACTATACCTAACGGATGCTTAACCGAACGGTCAGCTAAATGTAGAGACATAGTAGTAGGTTTCAATTATCCCAACCCTAATTTTTTATAGACTGTGAAAGACATCAAATTAATACTTGCTCCTAAATCTAACCTAGCCTTCATCTTTTTAGAACTACCCAATGAGACTTGGATATTGAAACTACCAGGATCTTTCAATTTAGGAGGAAGTTCGGGTTGCAGAACTGCACTCACGTTTTCAGAAACAATAATTTTTTCATTATTTTCAAATTTGTGTTTCTTAGAGCGAAGATCTTTGAAAAACTTAGCATAAGACGGAATGTTTTTAATAACATTAAGCAAAGGAAGGTTAATGTTCACTTTGGATAACATGTTATAAATTTCCTAGAATTGCTTATCCATTCTGTTTTTCATAAGTCTTCTAGGGAATGGTATTGGAGGAACCTATGGTGGTGGTGCCACATATGGTTCCTCAAGAGGTTCTACCTCTTGCTCTTTTCCTTGAATTACTTCTTCTTGACTATCTTTTGGCACTTCTTTTTCTACTTCTTTATCTTTTACTTGATTATCCTTACTTTTATCCTTTTCAACTTCATTATTAGAATTATCGACTTTATCAGGCACATCAGATGATTGAATAAGATCACTTACCACTTCTCCAATTACTCTACCACTTTGTAGAGTATTGATAGATTTTACCTCTTCTCTCTGACTAGGGAACTTCCCTTCTTCTCTTTTTTCGTTAACTTTTGCAAGTTGATTCCTTAAATTTTCCAACTCTTCTAGCAAATATTTGTTAAGAGCAGCTTGACCTTTGTTCGCTCCATCTGACTTTGAAACTTCTTCAATTCGCAATTGTCCTTGATTTGGAAATTGTTGAGGTTGTAGTGGTTTATTTCCTCCCCATGAAAAATTAGGATGATTCCTCCAACCAGGACTATATGTGTTTGAGTAGGGATCATTCCTTTGTCTTTGAGGGTACATGTTCATGGCACTGACCTGTTTAGAATATACAGCACTAGATGGACAAAAATTAGTAATATGAGAATTTAATCCACAAATAGCACATGCTTCTTGAACTTGCCACTTTTCAAATTGAACTTACATATCTTGTTTTTCTTGAACTTGAAATAAACTTCTATTTTTACCTCTTATACTTTTCTGTTGTGAATTTGCATTTAACATCTCAAGTAATTCTTTTAGTACAGCTGGTGTCATTCTATTAATAGAACCACCCGCTGCACTATCAACCATAGTTTGTAAAGCAGGCGAAAGAGCATGATGAGGACACATGATAAGTAAATTTTTAATCAACCATAGAATTGAATTACTAACACATCTTGAGATAGATTATGATGAGGACACATGATAAGTAAATTTTTAAATCTATCTCATGCTTCATGAAATGTCTCTCCTGGTTCGTTTTGAAAAGACATGATTTGTTTTCTGTACTCTGAAAGAGATGCATGTTTATAAAATTTACCCATAAACAAATCTTATAATTGAGTCCAAGTAAAAACACTTTCAGGTGTTAGATTCATAAACCATCTTTTCGCCAAATCTTTTAATGCACTCAGAAAATATTTCATTTTTACTTGATCTTCAGTCAAACCACCTAATGGAAAAGTTCCTATCATATATTCATACTCCTTCACGAAACTTACTGCGTCTTCAGATGGCATTCCATGGAATGAAGGTATCATATTAAAATAATGAACTTTAAGTTCAAAATTCTTTACTGCTTCCGGTATGACTAGGCATGAGGGTGCTGCATTCAACATAGGATGACTATAATCATTTATAGTTCTTTGATTTATTATTACTTCCATGTTTCTCTCAGTAGGTTCTTCCATTCTTTGATTCACGTTTACCGGATGAACCGGACTTTTAGGATTTTGATTATTGTTATCCATTAGAGGATCAACCAAAGGATCCTCTTGATTCAATTATTCTTGGTTTTCAGACTGGTTTTCCAAATTATCATGGTCTTCCTAATTCTTTCCAAGATTATTTATAACTTGATTTAATTCTACTAACTTAGGATTTAGAGATCTACGACCGTGCATAAAATAAAACAATTAAAAATAAATAAAATCTTTTTGTATTTTTTTGGAGACTGAATTTAAAATTACGCTACCAACAAACTAACTATACAAACTAGCTTGTCCCCGGCAACGACGCCAAAAACTTGATCGTGTCTTATTTTAATTAATTCCTTGCAAGTGGACAAGACTATTGTAGAATAGTCTGGGAAGCAAGGGTCGAACCATAGAGAAAAGAATATCACAAATAACAAGACTATCGGTAGCAATTATTAAACTTAGTGGGTTTTTATATTGATTTAACTAAACTAATTATTCTAAAGCAGTAAATTAAATTAACTAAGCAGTAATCACAGTAGGAAAGATATGATGGAGGAGGGAAATCTAGGATTCGGGTTTCAGTTGTATCTACAATATAGCTTATTTGGATAGAGTATCATTCAATTTATTGGGTTCATTTACGAAAGATAGATATAGACTGTTAAATTACCGTTCAGTCTCCATCTCCAAATAATTCGTCCATTCTATATCCTAGGCACAAAAACATATGGATCCTAACTGTCACTTAGGTCATATATGGAACCTGACCCTAACTTATCACTCTCGTGTATCGATAGGTTCAATTTATCATGATGGTGAGCCAGTGTACGACATATGCATATTGGTCATGCAGTTATCCGCACCTCTAGGCCTTTATCACTTGCGATAACATTCATTTGCTCAAAGCGAGATAATAAAGGGGTTGATAAACACCATGATCAACAAGAATTGAATGAATAAAAATATATTAAGCCATAGATTCGCTACAAGTTACCTCCCAACTCCTAGATTAATGGATGTTTAGTTCATCCTTGAAGATGAACTGCACACGGAGATGAATGAATACATGGATCGATCTTCAAAACTATAATTACAACAACTAAACTACGTAATACACTCTAAATCCTACCTAAAACTGTGTTAAAACAACTTCTTTGACGTCCTTTGGCTTTGGCTACCATCCTTCATTTATACCAATGAGTTGTAGGGGAATAGGAGTTCCGATTCGGCTCGAAAACCTTGAAAGGTCGGTTCTGGGCACCTTGCGGTCACAAGGGGTAATGAGCTTGCGTCCGCAAGGGTCTGATTTCGGGAGCCTCTTTTCTGCCTACCTTGCGAAGGCAAGGTACCAGGCCGATTCAAGGTAGCCGATTCTTTCTCGCCATTTTTATTCAATTTTACACTTTGGCCCCTTCCTCGAAATCTTCACTAAAGTCTTCATAATTCATATAAATTCACCTAAAACCCTGAAACTCATAAAACAACTCAAAAACACATATCAGTAGCCAAAAGCCTTGTAGAATTGCTCCATTTAAATCATAAAAGTACCCGATAACGACGTATAAAATACATCTATCAGAGGGCAAGGACTTGAAGCATCCCTGGCACGCGGATCACTTTAAAAAGTACCACCATTGAGAAAGTCTCAATGTACTTACGGGCAAGACCCTCAGCCCTGTTAAGGGTCACCATCATTCTATCAATGAAAAAGGCAAGTTATTTATGTTCATTAGTTCAAGTGATTTTTGTCATTTATAAATTGTTTTCGAATTGCTTGACAAAATCTACCCGCAAAGACGAGCAAATGGGGCCATGCCCGGTCAACCTTCCACTATGCCCTAGTATCAGTGAACGTATTTTGTCCTCTCAATGAGCAAGATAGGACCTTGCTCGACTCACGTGTTGGGAAGATCGCCAATTACTAGGGGCCATGCCGACAAGATAGCCGCTAACTACCACAGATTCCTATAGTGACCGAGCAACACTGTTAGTCATATATCTCTATACCTAGTTGACATACTAGCAACAACTTCGACATACAAACGTCAGACTGGCCCGAGCCTGGTTAGCTAGTCGTCGCTCAGAGCCGAGCCATGCTTGCTAGGCAGTCTTCGTGGATGCCTCGAACGAGCATGGGCCATGCCCGCTTAAAGCCTTGGCCAAAACCAAGCACTTAGTCAGGGTTGGAACACCTGCCCGCACACCTCAAACTTGAATAATATGCCTACTTAGTTAGCCTTATTATTTTTAAGTTAATAATTGCACAAGTTTGCATTAGTTCTGTTTGTATTACGCCTACTATGATCAGTTCATACACAAACGAATGCATGCTAGTACTAAACAAAATGCAGGAAGAGTACAAATAAAGAGGTAATTATCAAGTAAAAAGTGTTCTCTATTCAAAAATGTGGAAGGAATTACAATCGGAAATCAAGAATAGTGGCACGCAGGCCGAACATGAAATGCATCCCTTAACTAAGCTTGAATCAAAGGGGGAGGTAGATCTTTAGCAGAATTGTACTGCACCTCATACTGGGCGTTTAGCTCTTTGCGGACCGCCTCCTTCTCGGTAACCTTGGCGTCATCCTCTGCAACCATTTGCTTGGCCACAGTGGACTCCAGAGCATTGATCAAGGAGCACACATTCACATCAAGAGGATTTTATGACCCAAGGCTCACATGTTGACAGCATCGCTCGCCAGAACCTCCAAATTCCCGCCTTGTGAGACCAAGTTATGGAACTAGTTGTCCGAGTAGGATCGAGCAAGGCCCATTCATCCATGGTCTAAATATTCACCACCTCGACAGCCACCACGTAACGTGATTCGCACCGCCAAGCGGCCTCAAAGTCCGGGAGCTCTCAGTCTTCCACCGCCGCCTCTAGCGGCGAACGACCTTCACCATCGCTCGCCACTAGGTCTGGTCCCTGAGGGCGCCAGTATCTTGACGGCATCCCGCTCCACCTGCAGCGGCTTCCTCTTCTTGGTAATCGCAGCAACATCCTCTTGCCTTTTCTCCGGCTCGACTTAATTTTTCTTTACTTGGCCCACCACCAAATTCGAACTTCACGGCTGTTATAAAGAACTTCCATTTTCATTTTTCGCATGGAAGACACATGCCCGAGCTTCTCCTTCAAGAAGTTCTCGCCTTTTACCATTAACATCCGCCTTTTGCGCTTCCTTCTCCTCATTGTAGCGGCCATACAAATTAGTGCAAGGAGGCAATCTATAAACAAGAAAGTAAA
>JABEVN020001708.1:0-23881 GCA_013146195.2 Codonopsis lanceolata | reverse complement strand
ACACACACACACATAAATACATAAAAACACACACACAAATACACACAATCACACACACCTATTTGTTCTGTTGCCAGATTCAGACAACAAAATCAACAAATACAAGCGATTCTGCGGCGCCCAAATTCACACAACATACAACACACAACACACAACACACAAAACACAACACAACAACAACAACAACAACAACAACAACAACAACAACAAAAAGACTCCCTCTCAGGAAGGACGGAGGCGAGCACACCGCCGCTCTAAAGGTAACAACCTTTAAGGGCGTTTTTATTTATTTATTTACTTTCAGTTCATTTATTTTTAAAAGTTGTATTTTTAAATCGGCACAATGTAGCCAATATAAGCCGTTGTCTTTGCCGGATTAGATTAGGAAAAATTATGTAAAGAGCCATTATAATGGCCAAATATTCTTAAATGTGTTTGTAATTATTGGAAGGAGGCGGCTGCGAGTCGTAAATAATGTAGCCACGAATGTATCATTTAATTTTCCCTTGTCAAAATAAGACCTTATTTATTTGCTAGATTAATATAACAATGAGCATACTTGACCAAAAAGCGCTTTGAGACCGAAAGAGTTGGGTGCCTAGCACCTTCCCAACTCGTAACTTAGCCCCGAACCCGCTTTCTAAAATCTACGGTTTTCTTTTACGGTTTTCCTTTATTTTTGCCTTAAAATAAAGGTGGCGACTCTAAAACTTTCGGATCGGTGGGGCCTCGCAACATTCCCTCTTTGCACTTTCTGTTCTCCCAAAAAAGGGAGATCAGGAATGGAGGAGTGATGTATTCCCATATCTGGTATCCCTAAACAAGGGATAACTTGATCGGGAAACCCAGCTCCATAGCGATCGGGCGGGCCATAAGGCTATTTTAATAAATCCATAAGTGGGGCGTCGCAATATCTTTTCTTGCACTTCTCTATTTTCCCTGACGGATAAAGGGGAGAATGAGAATGGAAAGGTAATGCATTCCCATATCTGTTATCCCGAAATAAGGGATAACGACATGAGAAACCCTTAGTTCCCATTTTGGATACAAAATCCACTCGAGAACAGAGGCACATTCAACGTGCTAATATAGAGCAAGCGACACTCCTCTCGCACTTTGGATTTCGTCTTCCCTAAACAAGGGAGGGTGGAGCGAGGCGGTGGTGTCCCCGCGTCTGGCGCACCCTAACCAAGGCGCGGGGCGGGAGCATCCAGGAACCTCACGGTGGCGACTTCTGGGGAGTTGTTTTATTTTAAATAAAATGGAGGGCTAGACTCATAAAATAAAACTTTTTTGTTTTCTTTGTTTAAGGCTGCGGTATGCTCGTTATATTAATTTACGCATTTCAATAAAGTGTTCCCATTACGGTAGTGGCTATATTTGTGGATATGATCCTCCATCAGCGGCGGCAGTCTCGTTCAGATACATTCGGATATGTTTAAGAGTATAAAAAAAAAAAAATCAAAAAAAAAATATATATATATCAAAAAAAAAATCGAAAAATCAAAAAAAAATATATACATATTATATATTTTACAAATAAATTCGAGGCGACACATGACAAAATTTGGGGCTTTACCTTTTCGGCTCTATATTTTTATTTATTTATTTACGTTCATTTTCTTTTTCATTTTATTCGTACATTTGTACATATTTACATTCATTACGTCATTTTACTTTGGGGGCATAGGACCAAAATTTGTAATTAATAGGGATAGATAGTTTCCCCACTTTTCTTTCTATTTCTTAATGTGATGTGCTTGCTTGCTTGCGCTCAAACTAAAAAGCGAGAAAATCCACACAAGCGACAAGGCAGGCCATAAGCGTTTTATTTTTACGTTATATATCGTAAATAAATAAAGATTTTCTTGCTTTCTAGATACCACACACACGCACATGCATATAGCTATATTCGAGCGTTACCCTACACCATGGCGGACCTACCCCTGCATGAGCCAACGTTAGAATGCATATAGATTCTCAGGACACTTCATTGACCGACCGGTTTTTGCATCTCCGAATCGTGAGTCAGCCACTAAAAAAAATGACATATAAAAAAAATACAAAAAAAAAAGAATATACAAAAAAAAAAAAAGCGCAAGTTTAGAAAAAAAAAATGATGAAAAAAAAAAGAAAAATAAACTGCGCAACAAAAAAAAATGATGATAATAAGCAGGGGCTGATTTATTATTCTTTGATGCTCGACCTAGACCATTTCGAATGGTGGATTCTGGAAAGAGTATAGGCCCTTCGCACAGGACCGATCCGATCCTAGGGAGTCGAAGGCGAGGTGGAATACGTTGGTCCTATACTGCGGAGAAAGAATCCTTGTTCGAGAAAGTCTGAGGCTGTCAAAATAAAGCAGGTGCTTATCCGGTCAACTGTAGGGAACAAACAAATAATAAATAAAATATACTAATAAAGGCACGCTGTACTCCAAACCCAGAAAGCCTTCAGCCAGCCTTCTGATACATCAAAAACCCATTTTCCTCAGAAACCTGGCCCGAACCTGGAAAGGCAGAGATAATACTGGCCGGTTGATACGGGAAATAAGTTCAGAAATCAGAACAGAGGGTATCAATATCATATCAGACAAGGGCAGAATCAATACAGAAAATACAGATCCTAGCAGTATGGCAGCAGAAAATGAACAGTCCCCGACAATCCCCCAAGAAGCATTCACATCTCACATGCCTCCAAACCCAACTCCTCAGCCAAACACTAACCCACCAAATACTGCCACTACCCCAAATCACAATCCTCCACCAAGTCCCTACTACCCAAATATCAGCCTTTACCCGTCCTATCCACCATATCCTTCCCCAAGCACCAAAGCTCTTCAAAGCCCAAATGACCTCCCTGTTCCCATAACCAACCCACTCCAAAACAGCCCACATATAGACCCACAAAATTATAACCCGCCAGGCCAAGTTACCACATATTTACCTTATAATGATCCTGGCCGCTCAGCCGAAACAACCCAAAATCCATATCCTACCCAGAATCCACCAACCCAATATCCACATCCAGTCCAAAATCCTTACCAGACACCACAACCAGAAATTAACCTTCCCTAACCACCGGCATTACCAAACCCAACTTTCCCGCCCGCCAAAATGGAGGCTGACATCGAAAATTTGAAAACCATGATGCTTAGAATCCTTAATCAAGAAGTTTCTAATGAAAATTTGGGGGACAGCTTCCTGGATATGATAGATAAAGGCACTTCTAAAAAAAAAAAAAAAAAAAAAGCTCCCTGCTGAGTTTGGGTCTACTTCTAATAAACCTCTGCAGAACTAGTATACTAGACCGGCCCACTTTTGCGCCCCGATGGACCGGATATATTACCCCTATTCCTTTCCCTAGCCTTACGGATTTGGTCATCTACCAATCCGCTCCCTAAAATTGAGTACCCCTATTCCTTTCCCTAGCCTTACGGATTTGGTCATCTACCAATCCGCTCCCTACAATTGAGGATCTCAAACCCCAGGTCCTCAATAATGTAATAAACCCTGTACGGTGTGCTTTTAATAATAATCTAAACGTCTTTGCTTATTTCTTAGTTGCACCTACATTAAAAGACGCATTAAATAATTATAATAATGAGTCATTTAATAGGACCCAAAAGAAAAAAAAAAATCTTGAGCTTGTAAAGTCAGTAGAGCCAGAGACATCATCAACGACAAGCGAGGCGATCCACCATCAATCTGGGGCTGGACAAGGAAATCAAAAGAAGTCAGAATCGACAACTACCTGCAAGGATAACACTCATGGATCTCATCGAAGAGTTCGTGAACATGCTTACCTGGTCCTATAAAGAGGTGTCAAGAGTAGACCCAGCCATAGCCAAACACCGGACCCTCATATGTCTGGATGCTCAGCCAATCAGACAAAAGCTCCACCGCATCAAGTCAGAATGGTCACTACAAGTTGAAAAAAAAAGAAAGCATGAAACAGCCACACGTCAACTTCATTCGGGTAAAAAAATAAAAATAAAATAATAATAATAATAATAATACAAGCAAAAAAAAATAGAAGAGAAGAGGTAGTAAAAAAAAATACAAAAAAAAGTAAAAAAAAAAAAATATACCGATCGTCAATATAGTGATCATTCCCAAACGGTTTCTTAACAACGACATCTTTGGGCTATAGTCAAATCAAAAGCAGCAGGAGACCAAGAAAAGACCTCACCCCTTGGGGTACTTACTGCTATCATGTCATGCCGTCTGGGCTAAAAAAAATGCTGGGGGCTACTTATCAAAGGCTGCTACCCCCTCTCTTCCACGATGTGCCGTATATTGCCAAAGAGATCCTGTCAGGAGATGTCGTACTCCCCACAAGCCAAGAAAGAAGACCTTGTTCAGCCCCCAATTTCAACAAGTTCAAAAGGTACGGTGCTCGATCCATTCTATCCAACAAGTGTTTCCCTCTCCAGCCCGCTAGACTGAAAACCCGAAAGGGCGGTCTAGGCAAAAGTTAGGGCATAAAAAAAACAAATAAAAAGGAGAAATAAGGGCTCGCTAGGCTGAAAACCCGAAAGGGCGGCCTAGGCAAAAATTAGAGCACACAAAAAAAAAAAAAAAAAAAAAACACATTTATAATAAAAAATAAGGGCTCGCTAGGTTGAAAACCCGAAAGGGCGGCCTAGGCAAAAGTTAGAGCCAAATAAAATAATATATAAGGAGAATAAGGAGAGGGAAGACACTCTTTGAAACCTCGACATCTTACCTCCAGTCTTCAGCATGCAAGGGGACTCAACTGACAGAAAAGAAGAAGAAAAACCACGACAGGAAAGCTCACAATAATACACTAAAATATAATATTACGGGTCCTAAGGTGCAACTTAGGAATAATTGCAAAAGAAATTTAGATTATGCATTAATGACATGTACATATCTATTATTGCCTTTACCCCCTTTGTTTCCCCAAAACTATCCTTCATTTGCGGCTTAAGCCGGGCGATCCATCAATGTGCGTGGCGTCCACGGCCGATCCCATATACTTTTTCTGCAAGGCACAGAAGAGGCTCAGTCTCATCAGGATGAGAAACACCAGAAGTGTCCTGGTCCTATCCATCATCTGCGTTGCTATTATCCTGAAACAGCCAGACAACTTGGATTCCGATCATTCACTGCTGCCATGTCTGATTGTGAAAGAAGTGCAGGGATTATGAAAATAGCCTTATGCCAAGTATAGACCTGCAACAATTATATGGTCAAGGAGGTATCGCCTTTTCCTTTCCCCACATATCACAAAAAAAAAAAAAAAGGCTTTGTTCCGAAGGTATTTTCCTTTAAAATCCATTTTGGAAATACATCGTGCCATTACCCATTAGCTCGGTATAGCTTTACTTTGTGCGTGTATTTTGAGTCGCATGTGTTTATTTATTTTGCATCATATAAAATTAGATTGCATTGTAAATATTTGTCAGGTTTAAAAAAAAACAAACAAAAACAAACAAAACAAAACAAAAAAAAAAAAAACAAAAAAAAAAAAAAAAATGTATCATTCTTTACGTAAATACACACTTGCCATTTTTTTAAATATATATATATATACATGAACAAAATTTACATGTAAATAAACATTTGATTTTATTAAAAAAAATGTATATATTGTACATATATACCATATTCTTTTACATTCCTCCAATAACAAAAAAAAACAAAAAACAACAAAACAAAAACAAAAACAAAACAAAAGAAAAAAAAAGAGAGAGAAAAGAAAAAGAGAGAGCAAGAATAAAATCCCAGAAATGAACTACGCAGTGGTCGATTTCCTTTAATAGGGAATACGTAGGCAACCTATCTTTATAGGTCCGACCGTCACAAAAAAAAAGAAAAAAAAAGAAAAAGAATAAATTCCCCAGCAAGAGTGGCAAAAATGCCAAGATCAGTCGAATCCGGCGACCACCGGGCACAAGCAATGGTAAGTCAGTCTGATTCCTACGACTTTAGAATAATTTCCCTTTTTAGGAAAATTTAAAAAAAAAAAAAAGAAGTTTGCTTTTGTTCTCAAATAAAAGAAAAACTCTTTTCAGATTGAGTTTTGATTTCAAAAAAAAAAAACAAAAACAAAAAAAACAAAAACAAAAAACAAAAAAATGAAAAAAAACAAAAAAAATCGGGAGAGGAAGAAATGCATGTACAAGAGAGAAAAATTTTCAGGTACGTGCAACAAGAACAAATGCGGCGGCAGAAGAAGAAATTTTCGGCTAAAGCTAGAAAATTGAGCAAAAAGAAAACATCAGCAAAGAAAAGATGATATCAGCTGATACCAAACGATGCTACAACAAGGAAAAAGGAAGCTTCTGACCAAGGTTAGAAGGAGTGGTAAAGAAAAATGCAGCAGCATCAAGAAATATTTTCCAGCTAAAGTCGAAAACAAAGCGGGACAGGGGAAAAGATTTTCCAGCGATGGCCGGAACTGTGACAAAAGAAAAATCCCCAGCAAAGTGCAACAACAAACAGCGTAAAGCAGCAAGCGACAACAAAGCAACATCGGCGACATTTCTTTGCATGGACACGACAAGCGGTAAAGGAAAGGAAGGTATTTTCCTTTTTAACGGTGCATTTGTTTGATGTTTGGAAACTTTCCTTTAAAGGGACCGGATTGATAGGGAAAGGTTTTGTTCTCCGTTGAAGGCTAAGTTCTGAGGAGGCAATATTCCATGCATTTTGGCTATGTGTTGGAAAACTTTCCTTTAAAGTGCGACCCGGTTTATAGGGAAAGGTCTTGTTCTCCAATAGAGGCTGAGTTCTAGGAAACAATTCACACCGCATAGCCACAGGCGAACTACGATTGGTCTGATTCCTTGACTAAGGATACGTGGCGATCTATCACGGATAGGCGCGACCATCACAGCACATATTTACCCTTGTCGTACTTATTTGATAAAGCTTTGCCACACTTGCTCATTTAATATTGTCGCACTTGCACCACAACACTTACACCGCCACATTTAGTCCCCAGCAGGGACGAACTACGTCTGGTCTGATTTCCTTTGTTAAGGAATACGTAGGCAGCCTATTTCGGTAGGTCCGACCATTGTAATATATAAATATTTGCATATCTGATTTACATCTTCCCTAGCATTTCTTATCTCGAATTTGGGAGTCTATCTTTTCAACGATGTTCGTTTACTTGATAAGCTTCGGGTTACCCGTAAACTCCATCGTTGAGGGGCTCTGTAGACACCCCAAATTCGTACCCCTATTTTATATTGTCAATTAAATATTACAAAATAGACTACTAATTATTTCTTGTATGTTTCAGAAGCAAAGGTACAAAAAAAACAAAAGAAACCAAAAAACGAAAAAAAAAGAATAGAAAAAGAAACAAGAAAAGAAAACAAAACAAAAAAAAGAAACAAGAAAAGAAACAAAAAAAGAAAGAAAATCAAAAAGATAAATAAAATAAAATAAAAACAAAAGGAAAGAAAAAGACAAAAGAAACAAAACCGAAAAGAAAAGAAAAAGGAAACAAAAGAAAAAGCATACAAAAAAGAAAAAAGCAAAACGAAAAAGAAAACACGAGCCGCCGGTTGCCCGCCTTGGTCCCCAATTTTCCCACATATAAATACTCCCTCAATACCCAGCAGCCCCCATTCTCTTACTCCTTCATTTCTCTCACAAACACACACAATTACTCTCACAATTCCCTCACTCCCAAAAAAAAAACTCTCTCACATTTTACTCCCACTCCCCGCCCACTCGGCAAACCCAACTCCCTCATTTCTCTCAAAAACCCAATCTCACAATCTCTCTCTCTCATATTTTCCCTCACCCCGAGTTCCTCTCTCTCTCTCATAAACCCACTCTCTCAGTCCCTCATCCTCCCAATTAATCCTTCCACTCAAATACTCCCTCACGCACACACGCACACGCCTCCACTCTCACACACATATACTTCCTCCATTTCGGCCCACTTACACACACATCACCGCACACACACACACATAAATACATAAAAACACACACACACAAATACACACAATCACACACCTATATTCTGTCCGATTTCGACAACAAAATCAACAAATACAAGCGATTCTGCTGCCCAAATTCACACAACAACAACACACAACACACACACACACAACACACAACAACACAACAACAACAACAACAACAACAACAACAACAAAAGACTCCCTCTCCCGAGAAGGACAGAGCGAGCACACCGCCGCTCTAAAAGGTAAAAGCCTTTAAGGGCGTTTTAATTTATTTATTTACTTTCTAGTTCATTTATTTTTAAAAGTTGTATTTTTAAATCCGGCACAATGTAGCCAATATAAGCCGTTGTCTTTGCCGGATTAGATTAGGAAAAATTATGTAAAAGAGCCATTATAATGGCCAAATATTCTTAAATGTGTTTGTAATTATTGGAAGGAGGCGGTGCGAGTCAAGTAAATAATGTAGCCACGAATGTATGTTTAATTTTCCCTTGTCAAAATAAGACCTTATTTATTTGCTAGATTAATATAACAATGAGCATATTTCAACCAAAAACGCTTTGAGACGAAAGAGGCGAGTTGGGTGCCTAGCACCTTCCCAACTCGTAACTTAGCCCCGAACCCGCTTTCTAAAATCTACGGTTTCTTTTACGGTTTTCCTTTATTTTTGCCTTAAAATAAAGGTGGCGACTCTAAAACTTTCGAGATCCGGTGGGGCCTCGCAACATTCCCTCTTTGCACTTTCTGTTCTCCCTAAAAAAGGGAGATACGGGAATGGAGGAGTGATGTATTCCCATATCACGGTATCCCCTAAACAAGGGATAACTTGATACGGAAACCCATAGCTCCCATAGCGATCGCGGGCCATAAGGCTATTTTAATAAATCCATAAGTGGGGCGTCGCAATATCTTTTCTTGCACTTCTCTATTTTCCCGACGGATAAAAGGGAGAATGAGAATGGAAAGGTAATGCATTCCCATATCTGTTATCCCGAAATAAGGGATAACGACATGAGGAAACCCTTAGTTCCCATTTTGGATACAAAATCCACTCAGGGCAACCGAGGCACATTCCAACGTGCTAATATAGACAACACTCCTCTCGCACTTTGGATTTCGACTTCCCCTAAACAAGGGAGGATGGAACGAGAGCAGTGGTGTCCCGCATCCGCACGTACGCGCACCCCTATCCAAGGGCGCGCGGGGCGCGGGAGCACATCCCGGGAACCTCACAATGTCGTATTGATTGCCTCTAATTTGATTGAGAATTGCTCTATAGGCAATTATTACTTCTTGTGACTTAATATCTTTTACGTGCGAATTTCATTGTGTGCCCGGGACAAATAGTTTCGGTAGTTGAATGTTTATGGTATGCTTGGACTTGTTTTCATGTTAAACTTTGGGGTTTGTGTACAAGATTGGTTAGTGTTGTTCGTTTGCGTTTCGCGACTCGAATATGAGTCATATTATTTCCAATCTTAAGGGTTTAGTGTTGTTGTGCCTATTGAGAGGTCCGGAAAACCTGAATTTAGAACACGGTAGTTTGATCCTCATATACTTGGTTTGGTTATGGTGATGGTAGACTCGGAGATTGAGTCTAGGTTTACGGTTTTAGACATTAAGTGTTCACTCAGAATTGAGAGACACCGTGGTTGTGTCTGGGTAATTGTGGTTGAGTGATGACCCAATGTTGGTTTATGTCACGGTTTAGAATTCGGGACGAATTCTTTTTAAGGGGGAGATGATGTAATACCCCGATTCCCGGTTAGCTTGAATTGCGTGCAATGCTCGCATTTCTTCTTTGGTTGATTGCTCGTTGGGTTTGTGAGAGAGTCTGGATGTGTATTAGAGATCACATTAAGGCCAAAATACTTTTAAGAGATGCCATATAGTTGTGGACTTGCTAAAGTCGCAAGTCGTAACTCGACGATAGTCGAAATGCGACGCGATTGAGAATTCGCTTGCGTTTCGTGTTCCTGACCTCGTTTTGGTCCTAGATCTTTACATGATGATTAAATAACATGTTTAGATGTATTAGACTTCTAGTTGGATGTATTCCTTAAGTCTCGTGAAGTTTCGACGCTTCGAGGATAGCAATTCTCCTTATTGCGTAGTTCGAGATTGAGCTGGGTGATCGTCTCGCCCTTCGGGAGTACTTTTCTCCTATCTGTTGTTCATCATCTGAGAGTAATTCAGGCCTATTTTGTAGCCCTTTTAGGTGTTTATAACCATGGGTTGTTGCCCGTCGGTTTGCGGTTTCATTCGTCGTTTCGTTAACGCGTTGTTGTAACTTGCGTCGGTTTCGCTCCGAGTTGTTTCGGGTGTTGTTTATGGAAGTTTAGACCTACTTTAAAAGTGGTTTTTGAGACTTGTTTTGTTTAGCTAAGGGTTTGAGGACCTTAAGGGTTGAATTCTAGACCCTTTTTGGCTTTGGAGGACTTGAGGTTGCATGAGGGAGCGACCTAAACCGAGCAAGGAAGCAAATTTGGGAATGTATGAAGACCAGGAGGAAGCGCTCGCATGTCCTAGAAACCTTGCGACTGCATTGTGGCAGCTCCATGTTACGGGACAGATTTGAATATTTTGCATTTTGTCCAACTTATCCCCACCCAAACTCATCCTAAACTAATTCTAAACCCTCCTAACTACCTTAAGACATATCCTAACCATCTAATTGAGTTTTGGAGGTGGATTAGTGTGGTTAATTAGAGGGAAACAACCCTATCAATCTAAACATCACCCACTTACTTTCTAACCCATATAAACCACAAACACACCACTTAAGGCTTCATTTTTCTGCCTACACTTCACAAAAACGTGGGAGACTCCTTGGAGAGCCTAAGAGAAGAGTTTCTAGGGTTTCATAGGAGTCCAATCTTGGAGGACATAGCTTGGGACCTTCATCCCTCAATCCACACCATAGTTTTGAAGAGGAGGTTGAGGAGAACAAGACCCACCAATTGGAATTTCGAATTAGAAGCTTGAAGGGGCTGAATCAAGGTAAGTTACCACCCCTATTTGTCTTTGTTTTTGCTCCATTGACCCTAGGGAAAACAACTTTGGTGCTATGTGAGGTCAATGGGCGCAATTTTAGGGCTTTTCTAGAGATGCCATGAACCCTAGATTTCTAAATATAGATTTTGCTTGGATGAACCTACTTGGGACCTTGATTAGCATGTTATTAATGTGTAGAGTAGCCTATTCATCATTGTTATGTGATTTATTCATGTGTTGTGAGCATGATTAGTGAAGTTACTTGGAAGGGTATATGCCCAAATGATGAATTGGCTTGGATGAACATTATTAAAACCTTGATTAGTATAATATACATGTGTAGTATAGTATATTAATCCATTTTATATGATTTATTCATGTTTTGTGGGCATGATTGGTGAGGTGACCTAAATGGGTTTATGCACAAAAATGTGAATTTGCCATATGTTGCCTTGTTAAGTGTTTTGTTGGGATTATGTGGGTTTAATGAACTTGGGAATATGGTGATTGATGATAGTTATGAACATAGGGGGGGTATTGTAGCCCATGCTTCTATGCCCTAATTTTTGGAAAGTGTACATTAGACTCAACAGAGTCATTATAAGTTTGATAATGTGCTAAACAAACGTGGGTTGAAATCCTACGACGATTGGGTTTCGTTTGATTAATGTTGTGAAATGCATAGTCTCCAAACTTTAAATGGAATTATGATTATGATGAACTTTATGGATTTTTAGGCTTGGGAATCAAGCCCGAATGAATATTGGGATTTTGTTGTAAACTTTAATGAAATGTTAAAGTGTAAATTCATGAAACACATAAAGAATGAAATGTAATGTTAAGACTCAACGGAGTCGTTATAAGGCCAATAAAATGATAATGAGCCTTGGGTTGAAACCCTACAATGTTTGGGTTTTGTTTGGTTATGTTTGTGCACATCGGGTTTTTGGGTTTGTGTCCAATTGAGACACTCATGTTATGGAGACTTATTAGAAATATATTTTGAGCATGCTTGTTAGAGCACGGGACATTAGAGACCAAAGTATGGTCACGAGTATATTTAAGAGAAGATTAAGAAGGAATTCTCTCCTTAAGGATTTTGGTCGCGTGCATATAAAAACACTTGTGAGAAAATGACTACCGAGTAGTCATGAGGTTCTGGAGTATGGTATTAGTGATGTCGATCATATATGACGATTAGGACTATGATTGAGTCCGGTACTCCGGTGTACTTAAAATAAAGACTAAAATATCAAGTCTTGAGTTGTGGATATTCTTAGACTAATATAGTAGTCTTTGGTTTGATTTTTAGTGGAGGATTATTGTAGACCTCACATTATGATTTATTAAGCTTATATGATATCCTTTATTTGGGTGATGACTTGAGGAATAATGAGTACCTCATTACGTGGTTCTTGAACTAAACTTGTAAGTTAGTTGAACATGTTGGTCATATGCAAATATATGCATTGTTCATGAGATTTCGTAGAGCATTATGTCCTACTTGTTTATATGCAAATATGTGCATGGTTTATGAGATGTTGTAGAGCATTATGTCCTACATGATTTAATGAGCTCGATATTAATGAACTTGGTCTCATTGGTTTCTGCAAGTAAATATCTACTTGAGCATTTTGGTTTAAGTCCAGCTGGCGGGTTTGGTTGTAGTGTCGGCAATGGGACGATTCATAGCCTTTGGGAACAATCGCTACGAATCGTTGCATTGGTTCCCTTTCTCCTCACTATTTGACCAATAGTGGGATGTGATCTCGAGTTATGCCATCTAGCCTGACATCGAGCTCTCATTTCTCATCCTAGGTTGGATGAATGTAACGAGTACTCATTAAAGGAAAACTGATGAGTTGTGATTATTTGGGGATGAAACCCAAGGTATGATTGGTTGGGTGTTGAACCCGGATTTTGGTTTGAGGATGGATCCCATGGTAAGTTTGGTTGGGTGTTGGACCCGGATTTGGTTGTAACGGTTCGAGTTACGTTTCTTGTTACACATGTTTTTTTTATGAGCATTTATATGAAAGATATTATGCTATGTGGATTATGTGGGATTATGTGCTTTGGTAATTAAGTGCATGTTTACTGTTGGTATACTAGTATGATACCTATGCTTGTGCATTATGCCATGCCATGACATAATATGCCATACAGTTGCATTTAGTAACTTACTGGGTCATTATGACTCACTCCGTGCGGTTGTTTTCCCTAATGTGTGCTGTGATCCCGTTAGTACACGCGACGACTTCGGATAGAGATTTCTAGCAGGTGGTCTTCCGGACTATTAGCTTGGAGCTATTATTTTTGTTGTTATTTATTTGTGAGACACGAATGTAAAGTTATGTAGACTTTACTTGGGTAGATTATAGTAGTATATTATTGTTATGTATTTGAGAGCCGGCTAGTATAGCCGAGCTATTGTATCTTTTAGAAGTTATTTCTGTTGTCATTTCGAGCAAGTGTGGCTCGTTTATTCTAGTATTGAGTTATTGTTGCTTCTATCTCCGACAGCTTTAGTCGCGAGATCTTGGTTGGTGGTTTAGAATTTGAAATAATATTGTTGTAGTTGAATTGTCCCTCCGGCATGTTATAGCCGTTGAGTGGTTGTTTATCAGGTTTGGATTTTGTTGGTTTGTCGGCCCTTGGTTGCCGATGGTTTGTTCCGCGTGTCTAATGTTGCGTCACGTGCGTTGAATTTTTGGGCCGAGAGATTTACTATCTCTTTGGTTATTTTTATTTCGGAGCTTGTTGGCTCGGGTCCCATTTTGTTTTTGCTTCCGCATGTTTTAGTTTTTATTATTTCGTATCGCCGTTATGGTTTTACCTTCCTGTTTCGAGCTTGATGGCTCATCTCTTGACTCGCACCATTATGCTTAGCAGGTGCTTGTGTGTCTCTTAGCTTGTCCTGACGGCACGACCTTGGGATCTCGTCTTGGGATCCGGGTCGGGTCGTCACAGGAGCTTTGATTGATTTAAGTGTGCATGCTTGACACTTGTGATCTAGAGACTCAATTGAGCTCATATTGTGGTTTTGTGATTATTGTAACATTGTACATAATCGTATGAGTTTAGTAGATCATTATATCTACTTGAGAATTGGCAAGTAAACATCTACTTGTGCATTGGATGTAAGTCCAGCTGGCATTATTTGATTTCATGTGTTGATGGTGGGACGATGCATTGTCTTCACAAGTTATGAGACTCGTGATTGCTATGTATCGCCGTACCGGAGACAATTCACACACCCTCCACTGTTGGCCACAGTGGGGAAGTTAGCCCATTATCGTAACCAATAGAGCGCATGGATTATGCTAAATTGGCCCGAGTATCCCTCGGTATGTCGATGTATCAATCACGTACATCTGACAACAAGAAATAGTTTAACGGTTGTGATTGCAGGAGCGACACAACGACAATGATTCGGTACCTTCTCTATTCCTTATATGGCTTACTTTGGGCACTTATGTGATAACAAAGTGTTAGTTGAACATGAGATTCAATTGACCGTGTTTATCTTGATTGTGTATTATTGAAATACTTGAGGTGCATAACTGTAAGTATACATACTCGTAGTTAATGATTATATGAACGATATGATATGTATATATTTAGATATACATACTTCTACTTGATGATGCTATGAAAGGCTTGATGTCTATATATATAAATATGCACACTTATACTTAATGATTCTATTAACAGTTCGATTAGTATATATATAATTATATATACTTGCATATGATGTTTTTATGGGAATTTCGTTCTAATTCATTTGATTTGTGTTTGAATAGGGAATTACATCCTGATTCATTTGGACGGTTTAGTAAGTAAGAAGAAATGGCTATCTTGTGGAGTATCTAAACGATACGACGCCTCTTCACGGGTTTTTCTGTCATTTGTAAAATGCATCATGATTATTTTTATGTTACATAATTATATGTTACATATCTCTTGTAATAGCGTACTGGGTCATTATGACTCATTTCGTACTTTGTTTCTAGTTGCAGTAAATTGGTAGCCGCGTTGAGGTCGAGTAGTTCGTGACTGTAGCAGAGCGCAGCTGATCGATAGATCGAGATTAGATCGTGTGGTTCATGCTAGTAGCAGTAGACATCCTCGAGTAGTAGCTTGTGGAGTCCTATTTCTTTTTAGAATCGTCACATATATTATGTACTTTGCTATTCTTGTGAGATCGATTTTGTAAAGTTATCTAGACTTTACAGTCGGGTAGATACTTGGGTATTTGTATAATTTCTTCTTGGGTCGACGGGTTGTATCGTGCCATTATTCGTGGTTTTAGTATTTATTTCTGTTGTCTCCCGGGCACGCAGTAGCTTTGGGGCATTTTTTTATTCCCTCTGTTATAGTTGTTGGTTAACCCCGATATGCTTTAGCCGTGGGTAATTGTTATCAGGTTGATTCTTTATTGAAACGCCGGCCTGGAGTGCCGATGGTTTTTTCAGCGTTTGCATTGTTGCGGCACGCGAGTGTTGTTTTTCCCCTTTGGGAGATAATGTCTCTCTTGGGTTTCATTTGGTTAACGCTTTCGCATCTTTGATTTTTGTAAACCCGTATCTTAGTATGGATTTATGTTGGTGTTTAGAACTTGTTAGCTCGACTGTTCGACTTGCAGTATTGTTTAACAGGTGCTCGTCCTCTTCTTATGTTAGTTTCAACGACATGACCTTGGGATTTCGTGTTGGAATCTGGGTCAGGTCGTGACAAATAGACTCGAACTTAGCAGGGAGATTTTCATAGCTAGTGCCTCCATCTATCATCCGCAGAAAACTGTCTCCCAGACAGTCATTATCTAACAAGGCCGAGCATAATCATCTTGGTTTATAGACCAAGTGTTTTCAACGGTGACAACTTTATATGCAGGGCTACGGGGCTCCAGGGTAACATGTTCCATTTCACTAGTGGCGAGACTGACATCTTCGAAGATTTCCCAGCCCGGATGTCTTTTCCCATTTTGGTCTAGCCAAGGCTCAGGAAACATGAGATAGGCGTCTGTTTCCCCTTTCCATACAAAGGAACCATATAAGGTTTTTCTATATGGTTGGAGAGGGGGATATGTGTAAGGACGTTTTTCTCGTTCTGCCTTGCTTTTCTCATGTTTCTGTTTCATGACTGCGACTATTTCAGCTGGAAAAGGTTTGTAACCTAGACTGAAAGGAGGGATACATTCCTTAAGTTCATCTTGGTCTAGATTGACCAGCCCCTGCTGATTTCTATCGAGACCCAAACCAGACATATAATTCATTTTCCGAAACATGTTTAACAGGACCATGTTTCTGTGACGACTCGACTCGGATCCTAATACGAGACCCCAAGGTCGTGCCGTCAGAACACATAATTAAAAATCAAATGGTAAGGCTATAACAGCGAAACGCCAACGACTCAATAAACGCGGAAGCAAATAACATAATGGAACCCGAGCTAACAAACTCCGAAATACAAAACCACCTAAGAGATAGTAAATCTCTCGACCCAAAAATTCAAAGCACGTGACGCAACATTGGACACGTACTACAAAACCACCTGTTACAATTTATAACAATAATATATCCAAGTCATCGGCAACTTTACAGCCGGAACCCAACATTAACTAAGTCTACAACTCTAGTCTACACACTTTACGGCTAAACATGCCGGAGTACAACATGACCAACAATATAAACAAACTCGAGAGGGAATAAATATGTGCTTAAATAAACATGGCTCGACTAACATTTATCGGCTCACAAAAGACCAAGTACTAATTATTCACAAGTACAAGTACTAATAAATATCACAAGCTTTACTGCCCATAGTGAAGTCTATATAACTTCACTTCCCAAACGACCTTTCCAATAAACTAAGGTTACAAAATATTAATAGTATCAACTTTCACAAGAACCACATGTTCTATCGTAGACTCGGCGGATTCCTTCGAATCACTAGCTCGGCTCGAATCTAAGGAAAACAAAGTAAACAGAGTAAGTCATAAAGACTTAGTAAGCTACTAAAGATGCAATGTCATGTCATGGCATTATGCTCAAATAAAATATGTACATCTCATGTCATATTCATAATATATCATAAAGTAATCCATAGTATAATCCTATGGACATCTCATCTCATTCATGGTACAATCCTCAACATAAACCAAATTCCATCTGATCGATTGTTTTATTTATCTATTTCCTTGCAAGTGTATAAGACTATTATAGAATAGACTCGGAAGAAAGGGTCGAACCCACAGAGACAAGTGATCACGAACAGTGCGATTATAGATAGCAAATTATTAACATAAGGGGGGGTTTTTATGTTTAATTCTACTCTAAATTACTAGTTATAGATATTTAACTAATTAGACAGTAATAACAGATATGAAGATCTTATGGTGAGTGGAAATCTAGGATTCTGGGTTTCACTTATATCTCCTTTATGTTCAATTCATAATAATGTCATTCAATGTCTTGGGTTCGTTCACTAAAAATAGATATAGTCTGTTGAACAATTGGTTCGACCTCCATCCCATAAAATTCACCCATTCTATATCCTAAGCACGGAACTATCAATCTAGTTTGTCACCTAGATTTATGATCTATCTGTCACCTAGATCATGTAAGAACTGGTCCTAACTTATCACTCTCGTGCATCGATAGGTCCAATTTATTGTGTTGGTGAGCCGATTGTACGACATATGCACTTGGTCATGCGGTTATCCGCACCTCTAAGCCTTTATTATTTGCGATTACATTCATTTGTTCAAAGCAAAATAATATAGGGATTGATAAACAACACAATCAACAAGCATTGAATAGACATATATATGAATCAAAACATAAATTCGATACAAGTTACCTCCCACCTCCTAGATTAGGGATGATTTAGTTCATCATAGACGATGAACGACACATGGAGATGATGAAAGACATGATTTGATCTTCAATACTTGAAATTACAAAACCTAACTATGTTATACAATCTAAAACTACCTAAAATCTATGTAAAGAGAGCTTCCAGCCGTCCTCCTTATCTTAGGCTCGGCATCTGACTTCTATATATACTCGGGAGTTGTGATTGGATCGAATGACCGTGTGAAAATCCGAAAAGGTCGCATTACGCCTACCTTGCGGTAGGTCTTTGGATACCTGCGTCCGCAAGGTCTCCGAGGTGGGTGGCTTTTGATTCTTTGATTGCGACTTGGGGCCTATATCGCCTACCTTGCGGTCGCAGCAGAGGCACCTGCGTCCGCAAGGTGTCCGATTGATCTTTATTTTTCTTCAATTTTTTCTTTCTTTGTAATTTGCACTTAAAACCACGGAGTTTCGCGTATTTTCACAATAATCACGAAACTTACAAAACTCACCGAAAACATATATTAGTACTCAAAAGACTCGTGAAATAGCATAATTTAAGTCACAGAAGTATATAAAATCGACGTATAAAATACATCGATCAAATACCCCCAAACTTGAACTTTGCTCGTCCACGAGTAAACAAATAAACTTATAAATACAAAAGCATATAAATAACAAAAATTAAAATCTTTTTGTGAGGGTGACACTATTTACACTCCTCTATAAACCCACAAACTCAAGGAGACTCTTTCGAGTGACTCGACTATGCAGATAAATACAAAAACAGATAAATACAAAAGCAAATAAAATTACACATAAAAAAAACATAAAATCTTTTTGGTTTCATCTCAAGTTATAAGTGTAAGGCATGCATGTAATCTCAGTTTGGTGCTCACCACATATATGCAGGCTTAGTCATATAAAATCAACTAGTCTTTTCTTAAGACTGCTACTACTTTTAATTTCTCCGTGTGTGTGTGATCACCAGTCTTAAAGAATATCTTAACTAAAACAGTTTTATTGAGCTAAACACCACATTCATATGAAAATTACAGTTTTAATATAAAATTATGCATTAAGAAGTATGAGATCTACCATCCAAACCCGGTCAATTATAGATAGAAAGGTCCCAAGGATTCAAAAGATTTATACATCCATCCCATGCACTTCTATGTATGACATACAATGCTCTCCTATCCCAATGACTTGTAATAGCTAAGATTATGCTAACACAGTGAGCTTTAAGGTGAATAATAATGATTATGAAGTGTGTGATCAATTTCATGTTACTCACTTGACAGTAAAAACAACATAAGCATTGGCAAGAAGATCATTAGGACTTTATAAGCTTGTAATGTAAGGCCAAGGTGTTGGGGGATATGAAGGAAAGGAATTGGAATTCAAAGTGAGAGAGTAAGACTACCCTTTATCCCTCATACTTCCAAGAAAAAGGAAGTTTTCCCTATTTAGGCTAGGACCTGCAAAAACCACAAGTGGAGGGGTGCTTTGTGTAACTTTTAAGTTTTCTAAATCCCCCCCCCCCAAACTTATTTTGGGCAATATATTCTTCTAAAAAATATCACAATTCTAATCAGAAGAATTTTTCTAACATAGTTTCTCTTGAAAGCTATGCTTTCATTTGAATCTTTTGTTTATCCTCTTCTTCTTTCGTTTCATTTTTCGTCGACACATGAATTTTTTTTTTTTTTTTTTTTCGACGACGAAAAGAAGAAGCCTTCTAAAAAAAATAGCCTAAGCGAAAAGAAGTGGTCCTCCTAAAATCAATTTCCCACCCAATCCTACTCTCAAAGGGTAGGCTAAAAGTGTATAGGCTTTTAGGGTTAAGTTAATGTGGGTAAAGAAGCGATGGCGAATGGGGGTTTAAATAGTGTGCTTAGCACACTTCATTCTTTTTCATTAGGCTCAAAGGGGACACTAGGGATATATTTAGTAGAGGTCAGGGAATATTTAGGCTCTAACGATCCAAAGATGGCCTAAATCATTTCTTAATGCCAAATGCTCACATAGTATTTAAAGCAAATAAGATAACACAAAATATCATATCAACTATGTGAATTGGGGTTGAATGTTTAGCATCACTGGATTTCACATAAGCATTCGCTACACGGATGGTAGGGACAATTGAGACTAACATGCGGACACGGTTCGAAAGTGTGCTTGAGATATATAAATGAGAAAAATCCAAGGGATCTAACTAACATGCAATTGACCCTAAGTTACAATTTAATGCAACAATCATGTTCGAATGGCTATGCATCATATTCTTGTGCATATCTTGTTGAAGTGAAATAGGTGTTATAAACTTTATAAAACTATTCTAATCAATCCAAAGTATTATGACCGGTGTGAGTGCATGAAGAATTTGGAGAAAAGTAAAAGTTTCGCAAAATTAAGTAAATTCGAGGATCTACAGACTAACTATGCGGTTCATTGCACTAATCTCCTCATTGACTACGACTAGCATTACCACACCTAAACTCGAGGATGAATATTTTGAATTTAAAAATATTTTTTTAATATATTTTTCTAAGAAATTGGAAAATTGGAGGTGATGGATGACACAATTGATGATGGGTCCCCATAAGAGGAACCACGAGTATCCAATGTAAGTGTATTCTGGTCAAGCAACACCTCAGAAAATCGAAAAAATAAAAACAGGAAAAATAGGGTGAAGAGTTAAATGGTCATCAAAGAAAGAAATTTTCTTCACACCTAACGACATAGCCTGGACTCCATTCCTCGTTAGGCTAGGACCTGCTAAGACTTAAAGTTTTAAATCCCCCAAACTTAAGTTCTATTTTGTCCTCAAAATAGAGGAACATATGAGAGGATTGATGGGGTAGGACAAATATCAAAAGGAGATAGCGGGTCCACCTAACGAGCGAGGGGAACTTGCTTGGGCCTCGACTCAAGGTGAGTCGGGCGGAGATAACGAATGAGGGCGAAACTCGGGGATCGTGCTGGTGGCAGCCCATATGATTTGAGACATTATGTCCCGCGGTGTTAACCAGTAGAAAAATTTCATTTGAGTCGACACGCATTGTGCCAGCTAGCCAACCGACTCACCATATCGGTTTGGAGGGCAGTTCCTCGACTTTGTTGGAGATCCCAGTGGCCGGTCTCTTCTTTTCTCTTCGGGTTCCTCCTCTTGAGGAACCCTCACTCTCGAGCTGGGTGATGTTCAAACAAAATGGCCCTAGTAATGGCCGGACCCGACCTTGACCTCTGCGTGTTTGGGCATTCTCCGTTTGCCCCTACACAAGTCGGTGTCAATCTTGGGGAGCAGAACCCGCATTAGTCACCTCTAATAGGGTCTTGATTTGGCCGTTGATCAAGCGGCCAACATCAATAGACCCATTAGTCATGATGGTGTAGGTCAAGGCGGCCTCTCCCAATTCAGGTGTTTTGGTGACTTGAGGGCATGAGGCGTCCATGAACAAATTTATACGGGCTAGTGTCTTGGAGAAAGGACTCTCATGGTGCGTGGTCCACATGTGGTGGAGTTACGGTTATAGGACCACTCCACACGGGGAGGCAATGACAGCATTCACCACCTCGGCAGGGATACGGGGGTGGAGGTGTGCTAAAGTCATCGGCACCATGAAAGTTGGAGGTGCGAAAATGGGTGTTAATGCTTTGGGCGGAAAAATCAACTACGTGCTTTAACATTAACGATGTGCACATACTGCCATCCATGCCAATGTGGCCATTGGCGTAAATTCTCCGAGATTGATAGGGACTCGGCGTCCTTGCGGAGAATCTAACAAGCGTCCTTCTGAGCCATCGGAGGCGGGGCGGATGCAGAAGTCTTGACCTTGAATCACTTTGGGCACCAAGGACTTGGAGAGTTTGTTGGTGTACCTTTCGATGCTTCGTAGGACTGCAGCAGGTGATGTCAAAATTATGTTCTTCCTCTGGCCGGTAGGAGGATGGCCCGGTATTTCTACGCTTTCTAAACATTTTGTTTGAAATAAAATTTTAAAACTAAAAAGTTTATCAATTAAATGTGTTTAAAATTTAAAATAAAATTTAATCTAAAGCATGCAAAAATTATCTACGTTAAAAATATCTAGCACCCTAGCATGCAAATAATTTACGTATGAATTTAAATAGGGTGTTAGGGTTACTGTTTGCCTTAATCAGTGAATGCGGCCGGAGTGGAGCTGATCTTGGCGGCAACAATGGTGGTTCCTTCTCCTTCTCCTTCAAAAGCTTCAACTTGGTGAAGTGTAATGGTGGATGGGATGGAAGATGGAAGAGAGAGAGAGAGAGAGAGAGAGAGATCTTGAGAGTATATGCGAATTAATGGAAGATCTGCTGGAATTTGGAAGATTTTTAGGCTGGCTGCTCTTTGCTTGAGAGAGGGAGAGTTTACGTGATTTCGGAAGGCGGCCTTAAATAAAGGGGACCTTGCGGTCGCAAGTGCACTTGCGTCGCCAAGGTGGGCCGATGCGGTTGGGATTCTACATTCATTCCCCATGTCGACACTTCCGCCGCGAGATTCGCATTCTTGGGGACCTTGCGGTCGCCAGGTCCTTCACACCTGCGTCGCAAGGTGGGCAACTTCCACTCTTGTTTTTTTCTTTTTTTGACTTTCAACGGTTTGGTTTAGCCTTAGTTAACTTCCGTTATGTCTTGGATATTTCTGTATGAAAAATCTAAACAAAATTCTAAACTAAAAATTAGTAACATATAAATACAACACTAAGATGTTTTCTCCCCAAACTTGAATTTTGGCATATTTAATTAAATGTCCAAAATAAAATTTAACGAGAAAAACATATTTAAACTAACTAGATAACAAATAACTTTCAAAATAGTGGGTTGCCTCCCTTAGCGCCTTTGTTTAACGTCTTTGGCTCGACCAACGCAAGCCTAGTCTCTTGGTGGTTCATTGTCGACCAAGCGGATTAATTCAATTGTTCGTTCAAGCCCGACATTGGCTCAAAATATGGCTTGAGTCGGTGTCCATTCTTTAAACACTTCGTTATTTTTGGGGTTTTGTATATCAATGACCCGTGAGGATAAATTCGTACTATTCTAAAAGGACCGAGACCATTTGGATTTTAACTTTCACGGGAATAACCTTAACCTAGAGTTAAACAATAATACTTTCATACGGATGAAGCATTTTGTTTGCTAATCCCATGTCGTGATATTTTTGGTCTTTTCTTTATAAGTTTTCGCATTCTCATGCAATTAAGTCTATGTTCTTCTAACTCATTTAAGCGAAGCATCTTTCTTCTCCGACTAATGTTAAATCTAAATTCAATTCTTTAATTGCCCAATAGGCTTTATGCTCAATTTCAAGCGGTAAATGGCAAGCTTTACCATAAACCATCCTATATGGACTCATTCCTATGGGTGTCTTAAAAGCGATTCGGTATGCCCATAAAGCATCCTTGAGTTTAGATTCCCAATCTTTACGATTAGGCTAACGGTCTTTTCTAACAACTTTGCTTTTATGCCTATTGCTTACTTCTACTTGTCAGGATGTTTGTGGATGATAAGGTGTAGCTAACTTGTGAGTTACACCATGCTTTCTAAGAACATTATTTAACAACTTATTGGTAAAATGAGTTCCACAGGTCACTTATTATGGCCTTAGGGACTCCATATCTAACAAATAAATCTTCACAAATTTGACTCTTGTTTTACCATCATTATTCTTGGTTGCTCTTGCTTCTATCCATTTAGAAACATAATCAGCGCTACCAAAATATATTCGCAATTATTGGACACGAGGGAAGGGACCCATAAAATCAATACCCCAAACGTCAAAAATTTCAACTACTAAATTAACATGTAAGGGCATCTGTTTCTCTTTCCTATACCACTGTTCTTTGACATTTGTCGCATGTTACGTAAAAGCAGGTTCACAATCTCTAAAAGCAGTAGGCCAATACGGACGATTGCAAAATTTTACAGCGGTTTTATTACCACTAAAATGACCACCACAAGAATATCCATGGCAAAATTCCATGATACCTTGTTGGTCTTTTTACGGAATACATCTTCTTATTAAAGAATCGAGAACAAATCTTGTATAAAT
>JABEVN020001707.1:0-23878 GCA_013146195.2 Codonopsis lanceolata | reverse complement strand
CATTGTTCCTTCGCCCTGGTCTTTCTTGAGCGGTCTAACTTGCGCGTTGATCGACTTTTGAATCTCTCTTTTCAACACCTTCTGACCCTCGGTGGTGTGGCGGTGCCATGGTGGTATTCACGGTACTTTGTGTTGTCTCGAGTATACTCGAGCTCGGGATCAGAGGATAGGGGATAGGCGGGGCATCTCCCACGGAGCATGATATCTTCCGCGTCGTGTTTAACGGGGTAAGCCCGAGATTCTCGAACAACCTTTGCAGGGGGTGGATGATTTTCTCCTATCCTTGCTCGGCGGTGGTGGCCTCGGGGCCAGTCATTGGCGGGCCGTGCCGTGAGCCTTGTCTTTGCCTTTGGCTTTATCACGCTTTGGCGCTCTCCCAAATCGAGCAAAGCAGATGAGGATTCGCCCGGCGGCACGCTTTAGAGGCCGGGTTCATTGCTAGCATAGTCTTGATGGCCTGCCCTGTGTTGTTGAGATAGCGAGGAATGTTATCTCAGGGTCAGCAGTCGCGGTCACTGTTCGAGCATCTCCTCGAACCTTTTCGGATCTTCTTTGTAGGATTCGGTATCTCCTTGCTTAATCTTAGCAAGGTCGAAAGCGATTCTTGAGGTGGGGCTGCATTTCCGAATTCTTCCAAAAACCTTTCTCGGGCTGCCCGGCTCCCGATGGTTCCTCGGGGAGGCCTGACCAGGGCTTGCGCCTTTCCTGGAGGGCTCCCTCGAAGGCCCCGCATTTTCAAGGCTTCAATATCGGTGACCATCGAATTTGTGCCTCGAATGATCGAAGACCAATCGCTTGCAGCGTCTTCCCAAAATATTTGTCAGCGTGGGAAGATGATCCTTGTCTTGGTGGCATTTTTCAATCTACAGGTGAAGAGGCGCCCTCGGCCCAGTAGTGCCATAACGGGCTTGGCGCGGCTAGGCTTGCCATTTGTTTGCCATGTCTCTTTTTCGTGGCCTCCATCTTCTCGGACAGCCGCTTCTCGTCTTAAAGTCGGCTTGAAAGAATGGGCGGGAGTCAGGCATCGCCACGCAGCATGCGGGCAAGGTGGGCGCTTGAGGAGGACCCAACCTCTGGGTGATGCGGGCTATACTTTGGCAGTAGTGCCGGCCTCACGCATTCCCGATCTCTACGGCGTGACTCTCTCTCGGGCATAGTGCTCATAGCGATGTGGCGTCGGTGGGAATGATCTTTGGACTATATACGCTCGGCCGGTCGGCTTTGCTTTACTCACTTCCGCCCTTTCGGGCGGTATGTGGGCGGCAGATAGCCTTGCGTACGCTGGCGCGAGCAGCGTGGGGCGAGGGCCATCTCTCAACGAGTGCTTGGGGTGCTAAGTGCGAGCATTGCCACGTCTGCAGCGCGGCTGAGGCAGCCCAACTTGGCAGCTTGGCGATTGAGATAAGCATACATCTTCTTGTAATACTACTTTGCCTTGTAAAGCGGCAGCCCGCCGCTGTTGATCAAGGTGTTGTCGGGGGCGACAATTAACATGGCTACCTTGGTTTTTCAGCTGGCGATTAAGGCGCATTCTCGAGATCTTCGAGAACGAGCATCCGTCTCTCATTAATAACGGCCTGCATCACGTTGGCTTGCCGGCCTGGCCGGCATGTTGGGAGATTTGCCCTCCACGAATGGCACCGTTGCCTGAGCGCCTGCCCTGCGCCCACCTTTTGGTTCCTGGTTTGCATCCCCAGATGCGCGCTGGGGAGAGGTTGTTGCCCGGCTTGGTGGCTGCCAGCCTGTTGATTGCTTGCGGTGGCATGGTGTTTGCTACCCTTACCAGCCATTGCAATAGGTGAATAGTGAAAGAATTTACCGGAAAGATTTAGAAGGAAGTGATGAACTTCGATTCCTAAGAACGAACCAAACCGATGTGGCAAAATGCACGCCTTGGGCCGTCCTTGAGATGGGTAGGATATCGGGCTTGTAATCGACCTCCTTGAGCCTGTTAAGATTCCAAGAAAAATGAGAAGAAGACTGCAAGGCAAGGCCTCGCGAAACCCCTCCGGCGTGAGAGTAAGTATCGAGTGATTGTCGAAGTAAATTGACGAGTAACGAGGCTCAAGAAAGTGTGTGTACCTTGTTAATGGCTATGGAGGGGTATTTATAGGCCCTCAAGGTGATTGAATCCGCCTAGGATTCGGTTTCCATAGAGATAATCAAGGAGGAAATCCCTTGATTCTAGGCGAAACAAAGCGTTGACCGCGTAATTATAGGAGTTGATAAGGTAAGGATTACGCTGAACATGGAAACCTTTGACTTGCCTTAGAAAACAAGCTATTAGCGTCCCGGCTTGTGTGTGCTCGAGCGAGCAAGGCTCGCCCGATTATTCATTTGTATCGATCTCGAACTTGTCGGTCGAAGATCGGAGTCGGACGAGGCCGCCCAGGCGAAGTAAGTATGATTCCTTTGCGAAGCATGCATGAGTCCCGATCATGGTCCCTGGTCGGACAGGCAAGCCCTTTGTCCGCCTAGGTTTAAGTGATGGTTGTCTTTGCTTTCGGTGCTCTTGGGCTATCTCGTCTTGCTCGGGCCCCAGCGGTATCATGCTTCGTGTCGCACGTGATGCTAACTCGTGCCTCGCTCGTGACCCGGTTTGGGCCGGGTATATTACTAATTATGTTATACAATCTAAAACTACCTAAAATCTATGTAAAGAGAGCTTCCAAATTGGCCCTCCTTATGCTTAGGCTCGACATCCGACTTCTATATATACTTGGGAGTTGTGATTGAATCGAATGACGTGTGTGAAAACGCAATTTTGCGTGCGCCTACCTTGCGGTCGCAGGTGCGAGGCACTGCGTCCGCAAGGTGTCGGATTGAGAACTTTATTTTCTTCAATTTTTCTTTCTTTGTAACTTGCACTTAAAACCCTGGAGTATCGCGTATTTTCACGAACAATCCTGAAACTTACAAAACTTACCAAAAACATATATTAGTACTCAAAAGACTCATGAAATAGCCAAATTCAAGTCACAGAAGCATATAAAATCGACGTATAAAATACATCGATCAGTCCTCAAATAAACTCAATTTTTTATTACAATATCAGACAATCTACATCTGAATCTATTACCAAAGGTAAATTTATAAGTCGATCAAAATGTTTTTTGTAATTTGGAGCAGTAGAATACATAAAACAAAATACTTGACAGCCACATTCACATGTTCAGTTTTGGTAAGTAAATAAGAAGTTGTACACTTGTTAAACTCAATTAGACCTATGTCCAATTATAAGGGGTAAGCTACAGTATACCTAACACGTAATTTCTGAAGTTAGAACTAAACTCAACTCAAAGGAGGGATTCCAGGGGTCTCTTTTCACGGGTCTGTTCACAACAAAAGCATTGTAGATGTAAGGAAAGAAAGGCTATGTCAGAGGTTTAATAAATGTTGGATACAAGTACCTCAACGTGTCTTAAATCAATAAACGCTAATTGAAAATTTACCGATGAGAGTTAGCTTGAAGTCCATTCCTGCTAATGAAAGCTTGACCTAATTGCACAGATCACAAAAAGATCCACATCAATGAATTTGAGAAAGAACAAAAGTACATAATATTTATAATATGTCCTTTGCAAGTAATCTTAATTTGATGGACAATGAATCATTGCATTGGCAACACACTCTCGATGGGAAAAGGAAAATTAAAGAAGTAAATTCTAAGGAAGGAGGGGTTCTTTTACCACCTAGGTTGACTGAGAAATAGACTTGAGACTTTTATCAATTTTATAAACGAAGTAAATTCTAATAACAACAATCATTTCAGTATAGCTTGGTATCTCAAGTATCAATTGCACCAGCTTTAACTCAACATGGTTCAAGTATATACTACTCAATGATTATGCATGATAATCTTGCTAAATTCACCAAATATTTCTGACAACTCTAAGCGTCACAAATCTGACAAATTCAGAAACTAGACACTTTAAACTACAACTTACCACTTTGAATCACTCAATTCAGATCTATATTCATCAAGTTTTGATCACATCAAATTCAGATTACCTCCCAGATTTTCTAATAACAGTTTCACTAATGCAACGATGATTAATAGCTTGATTACTGTACTTACTGACCTTGGAATTTTATGAAAATTTACATAGAGTTCTCTAACATGTATAAGTACAATATATCCAAAAATCAGAACATTCCCTTTTACGGATTCGCTACAGAAAATTTTGGAAAATCGCCTAAAACAGGGACTGCACATGATTTAAAACTTATGAGTTTGGCTTCTCTATCTCTTCCAATTGAGTTCTCAATTCCTTACCAATCACAACTTATAACCTACATGATTCACATCCTTAAGATTACTGATTTGTAGATTCTATTTCTTAATCTCAAGTAAATGTGTAATGTCAAGTAAGATTCAAAAACCCAACCCAAGTGCACTGCGACCTCATAAGTTGGTCTCTAAACTGAGTATATCAAGCAGACCATAGTACTAGTTCTAACAATAGCATATCCTGAATGGTTTCCTTAGCCCCCTTTCAAGGATTCGTTACCTAATTTTGAATTGAGCCTTTTATTCCCTTTCTTTCTGGTCCCTGCCTGTATAGCTCGCACAAGCTCATTTGTTCTCTTCATAGTCTTCCATGTCTTCCTTCTTATTATACGCTAAATCACAAGCATGCTCCTCATGAATGTGCAAGCAACCTAAAGAGATAAGCATAACAATTTTAAGCTTTAGTTAGTACATTATAAACCCCCATACATTAGAAACAAGTAAATCAAAATCTGAGAACAAAACAAACTAATGCAATTGCCAAAAGAAAAAGAGAAATCCACTCTCCAAACTAAGACTCATGCTTTACACTAGAAACAAGTACATCAAAATCAGAGAGTAACACCAGCTAATGCATATGCCAAGAGTGAGAAGAGATTTCCTTTCTCCAAACTAGAATCATACTGAAAAATGCTCACTCAACAAATAGGGATAAGAAAACCTCAGTGTAGCAAACACGACCAATATTGGGTAATTTCGAGTAATTTGTTTAACTCGATCAGTTACATATAATTTGATAAAAGTATGAAAAATCATAATCCACTCCTTAAAAGAAAGCCTAGCTAGCACGTGTTTTCAACTTGAGAATGTCGATAGCTATATTGTCTTATCAATAAAATTATATATATAGTAAAATGAAACAAAACGTTAAGCTACATTAGTGTTGCGTTTAAAAAGTTAAGCAACTTTCTGAACCAAGATCACTGCCCTTCAGCCTCATTCCTGGGAATTGAACTTGCAAGGTCTAAAATGTTACTTTGCATGTTGTTATAGCAACAATGTGTCCTTGCTACAATCAAACAATTAAACAAGGAATTCACAGCTAGTTAGAACGTAAGCAATCTTTAGCAGCATTCAGGTTTTAAGCTACTTTAAGACTAATTTGTTTAAAAATTGGGGAATCTCTATGCAAGATTAATTCTAAGTGTTTATTAACTGTAAAAGATCCTGTAACTAATAAAAATGGCTGCTAGGAGGCTTAACAACCCGTAATCTTGGCGGTACACTAACTGTATACATCTCTACTTCCTATACCTGTACATGGGGGAGGAAATAAGAAGGAATGAAGTTCATTGTCAAGTTGATCTGTTTTGATAGTATTTTCAAAATTGAGAATGCATCAAAAAATGTGCGATGCACTTTAAATATACCTTGGCCAAGAATCTTTGATTTGTCAGAGTAACCTTTTAATCTCCAATAAGCACTACCATTACTGTCCAAGTGAACTGTCTCTGTCTTGACAACCTCTGATATTTGTTTGTCTACATAGTTGTATCAGTAGCAAGTCCAAAAGAATATAGTAACCTATTAGTTTCTGTTAAGTCAGATCTTGAAAGCCTATTAACATAAGTTTAGAAGATATACAGTTTCTGCAATTATTGCTGCATTGCGTCAATTTATAAAAGAATTTAAGGCCTTTCAATTTATGGACTGCGGTAAAGAAATCCATATACAAATTGCTTCTGTTTGGATCATGCTAATATCGTATATATGATTCTTATGGTGGTATCATTTTGGTATTGTCTTTTTAATTTTTTGATGCTTTCATATTTGTTTGGATCTGTTATATGTAATGTTGTTATAAGTAATGGATGTGCAGATGAAACACCGTGTTCTCTTCATTTCTAATAGGACTGACTACCTTGGAAGTAACACCAATATCATGGTCTACATGTCTGTTATCCAATAGGTATTCTCCTCTCAAAAATGAATTTTGAGGCTTTCAGGGGGAATCAAGTCTCAAAAGGGAAATTGGAAACTATTTTTTTAGAGAATTATCCTATTGAAACTTTCAGAATAATTTGATGCCTCACTGTTAACTATTTCTCAGTCTCAATATGGATTTACTTGAACAAGTGTCACACTAGCTAAGGTTCAATAGGATACTTCTTTCCAAATGCATGCCAACTAAGAAGTTGCAGTGACTCCCAGTCATCTAGTTTCCTAACCTTAAAAATCCTATAACCAACATGCTCCTTAAGAACTAGTCTAGTAGTGATGATCACTCTGCTTCCTTGAAACAATTGTGAATATCCTAGTATTTTATATTGTGGAGGAAATTCTCATTTGGAAAGGGAGATGCTGATAAATTAATGGATGGCCTGATGCAATACTTTTCCAGGTATAGTGCAATGTTCATCTTTCTCCTGGTGAATATGATCTGTTTAAGGACTACTTACCTCAATTCAGTTCCAGCCATTGCCACTATGGACCTAATGTCATCACCTTCAACCCAAGCACATACGTAGCGAGAGAACATCACTTTTTAGTGAGTAGTGTATTGGCAGTCATTTTCATTCCTGACAATGGACATTTTAGGCATCCTTGAGTAATTGGACAAAAAAACTAAACTGAGCTAAGCTAAGTAGTCAAAATATATGAAAGCATAAGCCACTCATGCACGATCTACATTATTTGGTCATGTTGGTATTTTGGATTTAAATATGTCAAAATTACAAACATATTTAAATATGTCATTTAAAGTGTTTAGCTCAGCTTGTTGGCAAAGGAAAAATGAGCCTAAAGTAGTGCTGGAATCTATCTGACTTGAAAGTAGCATTGGCTTAACTCCAGGGAGCAACTAAAAACAATGAAATAACTCAGAAGAACAACTAGTGTCATTGATCAAAAAGAATCCCTGAAACACATATTAAGAAGTGTGAATGATAACAAAAAGAATCCCAAAATAATTCAACTAATGTAAAATTACATCAGATAATGAAACATTACTGGCCAATGTATAAATCACCTTTTACTTGTCCAAAAAAAATGTATAAATCACCTTTGCACTCGTCAAGCAACCCCATCATCTTATCCTCATCATTCCCGCCAAAAGTCTCAACTGTCATGACATCAATCAATTCATATGAGAGAGAGAGAGAGAGAGAGAGTCAAAATAACATCAATATGATAAACAGAAAATAAAAGGCAAATAGTACAAGATGCCAAAATTTTAAAGCTCAGGCACAAAATCAATATTCGCAGCAAAGTTGCACCAAAATGCCCCAAGTGCAAATAGGTATCTTTTCTAGTTTAACAATTGGGTAATGATCAAAAGAAACAAAATAGATACATCTCCGACTCCACACATCAACCCTAAATTAATCAGCCAAAGGATAGTCACATCTGTCTTTGTATAATTGATAAGCCCATCCTAATGTTGACCTCATTCACGTCACGTGTGTTGTAGTGATGCTGAGTAACAAAGCCAGACTTTTAACAGGAGCCTCGAAGGTAGAATATATATTGTATGTTCGTCATGACGAGTTCACATCACATCATATAAAAATTGTTTCACTACTCAAGCCATGATGCTTTCTGACAGGATGGTATAAACATAAGCAAATCAAACCCACCGTTATCGAAAAGAGGCCATAGATTTATCACTATCAAAACGAAAAGAAGTCAACAAAGAGTATAGATCTGAGAAATACATCGAGAGATAAAACTAAAAATACTGGCATCGCATTTCTGGAATAAAAAATAAAAGTAAAAATAAAGAGTTTTTATCGAAATAAAAACAGCCAAGAAACTAAATCCTACTTAAATGAAAGAAAGGAAACCACTTCCTAACAGAAACATATAGATATCAAGTCTCTGCAGGTTCTGTGAGTAATGTAGCCAAGTTTCAGAAGATTTAAATGAACTACACATATAAACCTAGCAATACCTTCTTGCAGATAATAGAACACAACAATTAAACAACCGATTAGAAAATGATAAGACTATGAATCGAAATAATTACAAAATTATCTACAACTCGTCGGAAATCAATGAACAACTAGTACAAATAAATGTGAAGTGATTATCGGAAATATCATATCCAAAATGCCTCTCTGGTCTCAAACCCTAGAATTCAAAATTTGATGGTAAATTGAAGTACCAAATTGAACTAGAACACAACTAATGTAAAATTACTTTGGGATTCTTTTTCAGCAACTAAGTATCAGAAGAATTCATATTTATTTGTTCAGTTGAATTATTTTGGGATTCTTTTTGTTATCATTCACACTACCAACTAAAACACATAGCCTATTGCAGATTTTCACAATCAAATCGAGTTTCCCTGAAAGAAATCAACAGACATGCATATACAATAAGAATATCATGTCAAACATCATCACACACACACAAGAAAGAAAAATACCAACTAAGAGACAAGGAAGATCATGTTTACATAAATACATGTATCAAAGAAAGACTTAAAGATGAAGACAAATGAATCAAAGAAATAGTGAAATCCTGCAATTCAAAAAAAATCGACAAGGTGATGAGCCATGAAATTAGATTGGATTGAAAAAGATAAGCTTCAGGTTTGACTCCAATTTAAGAGCAGATATACCTTCCTTGGTGAAGCTGCCGGAAGGAGACGGCGGGTTTTGAGAAGAGAAGAGAAAATCGGAGGTGTAGGTCGCACGAGAGAAATAGAGATAGAAGGGTCGAAATCAGATAGGGGGTTTTCCTTAATTTAGACAGGTTTTTCAATTATATAGTCAGCATAAAACGACATAGTTTCTACCAGGTATTGCAATTTTAAAAAAAATAAAAATCTAAAATTGTTGCAAAAACTGTTGCATTTTTGGCACCATTTTTCCCTCCAACTTTTTTTCCCCAAAAAAGGATGCGCCTAATGGTTTCCCGGGTAAAAATTCTCTGTCCAATTCATATTGTGACTAAATTCAATTCTGTTGCAATATTTAGTTGCAGTTGCCCTGTTTTCTTGTAGTGTGGGTAATTTCAGTGAATTTTTGGTCCATATGGGAGCTTTGGGTTTTCTGTATCAAGTTATCCCTTTTTTAGGGGATACCAGGATGCAGGAATAAATCACTCTTTCATTCACATTTTCCCTTGTTTAGGGAAAATGGAAAGTGTAAGAAAGAATGTTGCGATGCCCCACTATGGATTTTATGAAAATTACCTTATGGCCTATTTTGGATCACTATGAGTGCTTTGAGTTTTCATATATCAAGTTATCCTCTTTTTAGGAGATACCAGGATATAGGAATACATCACCCTTTCATTTCCATTCTCCTTTTTTTAGGAGAAAACAGAAAAGTACAAGAAAGGATGTTGCGATGCCCCACTGGATCCAAAATGTTTTTATAGAGTCGCCATCTTTATTTTGAGGAAGAAATACAGAAAAACCAAAAAAAGAAAACCAGAGATTGCAAAAACGTGTTCGGAGGCTAAGTTACGAGTTGGGAAGGTGCTAGGCACCCAACTTGCCCTTTCGGTCTCAAAAGCGGTTTTTGGCTAAAGTATGTTTTTTGTTATATTTATCTAGCAAACAAATAAGGTATTAAAAGACATAAAATAAAAACAAATACATCCATGACTACATTATTTACGGACTTGCAGCCGTATCCTTACAATAATTACAAATGCATTTAAAAATATTTGGTCATAATAATGACTCTTTTTAACAATATTTTCTAACTAAATCCGGGCAACACAACGACTTATATTTTTACATTGGGCCAGATTGAAAAATAACTTGTTATAAATAAACGCTCTTAAAGGCTTTACCTTTTAGAGCATGGTGTGCTCGCTCTGTCCTTCTCGAGAGAGGGAGTCTTTTTTATGCTGCTACTGCTGCGGTTTGGGCAAAGTAACGGCTTGTTTTTGGTGGTTTTGGCCTTTTTATTCGAGCAGAGCAACTGCTCTTTCCGAGGTTTTTGGACCGGGGAAATAGGGTGGATACCTAACTAGAGAGCTACGGAGCACTTTGACCGGTTGGATTTGCTTTTGGAGGAGTTTTGGCAGGGCTTCGAGGACTTATAGGAGGATCTCTCAATCACTCACAAATCTCACATCGTAAGAACAACGCAGAGTGCTTGGAGAATAAAAGGTGTGTCCTGAAAGCGAACCCAAGGGCCTCTTTTTATAGGCTGGACATGGGACATCAAAGGAATTCAAATTCCTTCCTTCGCGCATCAATCCCTTGTACAGAAGGACGAACAATTTGCACAATACGGCGACTGTAGCACTTCATGTAGCAGTTTTGGCTTCACTGTACACAAATTGGGAGTCGCCAATACCTACTTTGGGCACCGCGCCAGGTGTCATAGTTGGCAGCGCCAACTATTTCTTTTCAGTTTCATTTTTGATGCTTTAGCCCCTGCATTGCACTGTTTCGCGCATCATGCTTTATCTTTTGCACTTTTAACCCCTGTAACTTGACATTTGTTAAGTTTTAACAGGTCTTGATACATGCCAGGGTTACATACCAGGGGTACGAAATTGGGGTGTCTACAGGAGTCTAAAAGGACAATGGCCAATTATAAACAGCGAGCAAAGGCCCACCACGATAAGAGAGTTTGCGGTCAGTCATTTGCTGTGGGCGATTCGGTTCTCTGAAAAATTGAGGCAACAGGACATCGAGCAGAATGGGGGAAACTTTCTCCTAATTGGGAGGGTCAATTCCAAGTTGTCAAAATAGTCAAAGAGGGGACCTATATGTTGAGGACAGAGGAAGGCAGCGAGCTGAAACATCCATGGCACGCAGATCATTTGAAGAAATATTATCGTTGATGGGAGATGTGTGAGCGGTTAGTTTTCCTTTTTTGCTTGATTGTAACTGGGGGGGGGGAATAGATGAATGTTTTGGGCGTCATTTCTTTTCTCTCAGCTGTTGTGCCTAATGTTATCTCGATTATGCTTTTTAATGCGCATGGTTTTCTTTACCTGCTCGATTAAAAAGTTGGTGTTCGAGTGGTATGCAATTGTTATCTTGATTATTCTCTTTTTCACTGGAAAGAAATTTCTGTTCGTGAAAAAGGGTTGGTGTTCGAGCTCATTTTCTCGATTATTCCTTTTTCGGCGGGCAAGGCTCTCTATGGGTCCCAACGGGCACAATAATAAGCTAGAAGGGGGTTGAATAGCTTATTATACACTTAAAAACTTTTAAGTAGGTTCTTTGAAAAGTACTTACAATCTATTGAAAAGATAGAAGTAGCTGAAGTCTTTCAAAGAAGTTAGTTCAAGTCTGCCGATAAGGACTACCGGTAGACCTTAACAGGTTACTTAAGCTTGCTGTAAAGGATGAAGATAAATAAAGCAATAAGCAGTTCAATAGGTAGACAAGCAATAAAGGAATTAACACAAGTATTTTGGGATGATTCACATTATAAGAGTGCTACGTCCACCACTAAGGCAGTCAACCTTGGATTTAAATAGTGCACTATGTTTTCCACTAGATCTATTACAAGGAATATTCCCAATGGATCGTGTACAAAATATTGACTTGTGTTTGGGGTTAAGGAATTAAATATCTGTGTAAACAGGGTATTTAATTCGTGTAGAAGAATAGTTTTGAATGAAAACAACAAGAAGTACAAAAGTAAATGTTGATGCACAGCTTCTTGTTGTTGACGAGGACTTCTTGATCTGTTTAGGATCTCTTGAATGCACTGAGTATTAAGACTTTGAGTTGTGGTAGATTTTCAGAGCAATTCATCAAGTGTATTTTTTCAGTCTTTAATGGCAGCATTTATAGCATGGGCATTCTGGAGATCCGTTGGAGAAGACGAAGACTTAACAGCTCTATTAGGTTGAATGCATTAACTGCATGAGGCTGTCAATCAAGAATTTCGTCTTTACATATATAGATCAGGGAATGAGTACTGAGATCTTCTGGAAGTTGGGCAATCTGGATGTCAGATCTGTGAGAGTTGTTGCAGACAGTAGGTGACAGTCTGCTTTCCTGCTTTCACTATTCCGTCTGCGAAAGTCTTCCTGCTTTTCGGAAAGCTGCTTTCGGCGGGTATGAGATGTCAGGGAATGTCTCAATTAAATTCAAACTGATAAGGATAAATTTAAATTGATTAAAAAAGAATTGCTTGACTGGACACGTCATGGTTGACCGAGTGTATACAAGGTCTGCCGTTGTAAGCTTGAGCAGGTCTTCCGGTGAAGCCTTGAAGAGGTCTTTCGCTGAACCTGTGAAGTACTATAAAAACTATACTTGGCAAGGTTCTATACACAGTTGCCACACTAATCGATACACATCCCAATTAGCCACTAATGTATAAAATTAGTGTAATGTATGAGCAGATATAAATCTAAATACAATAAGTATCAACGATCTCCTCCTATTTATATCTGGTCATCATTACTACAAATGAGGGCTATAACCGACTATGTGATAGATAATAGCATGTCTAAGAGATTTATTCATTTTATAACGGAAGACATTCCTCAATCAAATAGTAGATCACCTCAAGTGTAAAGACTAATCTAAGTGCTCAAAAAGATAAGGAAATCAAAGAACAACACACAGATTAGTAGAAATCAGTTTTAAATAAATTTAAACTGAGTGTTTAAATTCTAAGCAGATATAGAAAATGGAATATCAAGAATTTAAACAAAGGTAATGTAAGACCCCAATTCCCGGTTAGCTTGAATTGCGTGCAATGCTCGCATTTCTTCTTTGGTTGATTACTTGTTGGATTTGTGAGAGAGTCTAGATGTGTATGAGAGATCACATGAAGACCAAAATACTTTTAAGACATGCCATATAGTTGTTGACTTGCTAAAGTCACAAGTCGTAACTCGACGATAGTCGAAATGCGACGCGATTGAGAATTCGCTTGCGTTTCGTGTTCCTGACCTTGTTTTGTTCCTGGATCTTTACATGATGATTAAATAACATGTTTAGATGCATTAGACATCTAGTTGGATGTATTCCTTAAGTCTTGTGAGGTTTTGACGCTCCGAGGATAGCAATTCTCCTTATCGCGTAGTTCGAGATTAAGCCGGGTGATCGTCTCGCCCTTCGGGAGTCCTTTTCTCCTATCTGTTGTTCATCATCTGAGAGGCATTTAGGCCTATTTTGTAGCCATTTTAGGTGTTTACAATCATGGGTTGTTGCCCGTCGGTTTGTGGTTTCATTCGACGTTTCGTTAGCGAGATGTGGCGCCTTGCGTCGGTTTTGCTCCGGGTTGTTTCGGGAGTTGTTGTGAGGGTTTTGGACCTACTTTAAAAGTGGTTTGAGACTTTTTTGGTTTAGCTTAGTGTTTGGGGACTTTAAGGGTTGAATTATAGGCCATTTTGGAGCATTAAGGATTGCGGCTGCATGCGGAAAAGACCGGAGATGAACATGGTTGCACAAAAGTCACCAAGGGAGGATGTTGGAAGCATGCGCTCGCATGCTAGAGACCCCAAGAGACCGCATGGTCCTTGGTCCCTAATTCGGGCAGCTTTGTAAGTTTTGCCAATTTGTCCAACTTAACCCCACCCAAACCCATTCTAACCCACTCCTAAACCCTCTTAACTACCTTAAGACATATCCTAATCATCTATTGGAGTTTTAGAGGGGGATTAGTGTGGTTAATTAGAGGGAAACATCCCCATTAATCTAAACTACACCCACTTACCTTCTAACACATATAAGCCACAAAACACCACTAAAGCCTCCCATTTTCTGCCTACACTTCACAAAAACGTGGGAGAGCTTGAGAGAGGAGTTTTCTAGGGTTCTTGAGTGACCAATCTTGGAGGCCATAGCTTGGGACCTTCTTCCCCCAATCTACACCATAGTTTTGAAGTGGAGATCAAGGAGAACAAGACCATCACCAAGAATTTCGGGATTGAACCTTGTAGGGGCTGAACAAAGGTAAGTTACTACCTCTCTTCCTCTTTATTTTGGCCCCATTGACCCTAGGGAAAACAATCATCTTGCTATGTGAGGTCAATGGGTGCAATTTCTAGGGTTTGTAGAGATGCCATGAACCCTAGGTTTCTAAATGTGGATTTAGCTTGGATGAACCTATGTGAGACTTAAATTAGTATGAAATTCATATGTAAAGTAGCCTATTAATCCTTGGTATGTGATTTATTTCATGTTAATGAGCATGATTGGTGAAGTTACTTGGAAGGGGTTATTCCCAAATTATGATTTGGCTTATTAAACATGGTTGTAAGCTTGATTAATATGTTATACATGTATAGTGTAGTATATTAATCCATGTTGTGTGATTAATTCATGTTTTGGAGAGTATGATTGGTAAGGTGATTCAAATGGGTTTATGCACAAAAATGTGCAATTGCCCTATGTTGCCATGTTAAGTGTTTTGTTGGGATTATGTGGGTTTAATGAACTTGGGAATATGGTGATTGATGTTAGTTATGAACATGGGGAGGGTATTGTAGCCCAAGCTTCTATGCCCTAATTTTTGGAAAGTGTACATTAGACTCAACGGAGTCATTATAAGTTTGATAACGTGCCTAACGAACTTGGGTTGAAATCATACAACGATTGGATTTCGTTTGATTAATGTTGTGAAATGCATAGTCTCCAAACTTTAAATGGAATTATGATTATGATAAACTTTAAGGATTTTTAGGCTTGAGAATCAAGCCCGAATGAATATTGGGATTTTGTTGTACACTTTAATGAAATATTAAAGTGTGGATTTATGAGACACATAAAGAATGAAATGTAGTATTAAGACTCAACGGAGTCGCTATAAGGCCAATAAAATGATAATGAGCCTTGGGTTGAAACTCTACAATGTTTGGGTTTTGTTTGGTTTATGTTTGTGCACATCGGGTTTTTGGTTTGTGTCCAATTGGGACACTCATGTTATGGAGACTTATTAGAAATATATTTTTGAGTATGCTTGCTAGAGAATGGGACAATAGAGACCGACGTATGGTCACGAGAATATTTCAGAGAAGATTAAGAAAGAATTCTCTCCTTAAGGATTTTGGGTTGCGTGTATATGAAAACACTTGTGAGAAAGTGACTACGGAGTAGTCATGATGTTCTTGAGTATGGAATTAGTGAAGTCGATCATGTATGACGATTAGGACTATGATTGAGTCCGGTGTACTTAAAATAAAGACTAAAATATTAAGTCTTGAATTGTGGATATTCTTAGACTAATGTAGTAGTCTTTGGTTTGATTTTGAGTTGAGGATTATTGTAGACCTCACATTATGATTTATTAAGCTTGTATGCTATGCTTGATTTGGGTGATGACTTGAGGAATAATGAGTACCTCAATATGTAGTTCTTGAACTAAACTTGTAAGTTAGTTGAACACGTTGGTTATATGCAAATATATGCATTGTTCATGATACTTGGTAGAGCATTATGTCCTACTTGATTATATGCAAATATGTGCATGGATTATGGGATTTCGTGGAGCATTATGCCCTACTTGTTTATATGCAATTATGTGCATGGTTTATGAGATTGTTGTAGAGCATTATGTCCTACATGATTTAATGAGCCCGATAATAATGAACTTGGTCTCATTGGTTTATGCAAGTAAATATCTACTTGACCGTTTTGGGTTTAAGTCCAGCTGGCGGGTTTGGTTGTAGTGTCGACAATGGGACGATTCATAGTCTTTAGAAACAATCGCTATGAATCGTTGCATTGGTTCCCTTTCTCCTCACTATTTGGCCAATAGTGGGATGTGGTCTCGAGATAGAGCCATCTAGCCTAATTTCGAGCTCGCATTTCTCATCCGGAGACTGGATGAATGTAACGAGTACTCATTAAGGGAAACTGATGAGTTGTGATTATTTGGGGACGAAACCCCAGGGTATGATTGATTGGGTATTGAGCCCGGATCTTGGTTTGAGATTGGATCTCATGGTAAGTTGGTTGGGTGTTGGACCCGGATTTGGTTGTAACGGTTCGATTTACATTTCCTGTTACACATGTTTATTTATGAGCATTTATATGAAAAATATTATGCTACATGGTTTATGTGAGTTTATGTGCTTTAAAAACTAAGTACATGTTTCTTGTTGGTATACTAGCATGATACCATGATTTTTATATGATTGTGCATTATGTCATGCCATGACATAATATGCCATACGGATGCATGTAGTAACTTACTGGGTCATTATGACTCACTCCGTGTGATTGTTTTCCCTAGTGTGTGCAGTGATCACGTTAGTACGCGCGGCGACTTCGGATAGCGATTTCTAGCAGGTGGTCTTCCAAGCCATAAGCTTGGAGTTATTTAACGTTAATGTTGATATTTATCTGTGAGACTCGGATGTAAAGTTATGTAGACTTTACTTGGGTAGATTATAGTAATATGTTATTGTTGTGTATTTGGGAGCCGGTTGTATAACCGAGCTTTTGTATCTTTAGAATTTATTCCCGTTGTCATTTCGAGCATGTGTGGCTCGTTTATTCTAGTTTGGTATTATTGTTGTTCCTACCTCCGACGGTTTTAGTCGTGAGATCTTGGTTGGTAGTTTAGCATTGATATTATATTGTTGTAGTTGAATTGTCCCTCCGGCATGTTGTAGCCGTTGAGTGGTGTTTATCAGGTTGGTATTTTGTTAGTTGCCGGCCATGGTTGCCGATGGTTTGTTGCGCGTGTCTAATGTTGCGTCACGTGCGTCGAATTTTTGGGCCGAGCGATTTATTATCTCTTTGGTTGTTTATATTTCGGAGCTTGTTAGCTCGGGTCCCATTTTGGTTTTGCTTCTGCAGATTTTAGTTTTTATTATCCTGAATCGCCGTTATGGCTATGTCTTCTTGTCTTGAGCTTGTTGGCTCATCTTTTGACTCGCACCATTATGCTTAGCATGTGCTTGTCTGTCTCTTAGCTTGTCCTGATGGCACGACCTTGGGATCTCGTCTTGGGACCCGGGTCGGGTCGTCACAGGTAAAATTTGAAAAGCAGATAGTCTTCTGTATTATAAACAAGAAGTTTAATGTTTACATAGTTTTTCAAAAAATAGGATAAGTACAAAGGTTAAGGGAAAAACAGATACATATTTTACCAAGGTCGTTTCCCTTTTCCTTTGTCTACAGCTTCTTTCTCCCTACGCTGTCTCTCTAGCTCTTCCCTTTTTCGAACGTATTCGTCATCGGAATCTGTGGGAAGTCTGGTGGAACAAGAGCGGTAGTCGAGTTCTTCACGAAGACGGCTGTTCTCTTCCATGAACATTCGGTTTATAGACTTCATTTGCTTCTCCTCCGTGATGGCCAGATCACAATCATGATGAGCATTCATGATGTTATGAGCAGAGTCGCGAGCTATATTGTTGAGCTCGAGGACAGGAGGGCGGCTATTGCCGAGATGCAATGTGATGGCATGGAACAACTCGTAGAAGAGAGATGAGCAAAGCTGGACACATTCGTCGCGTTGTGCTTCGACATTGATCTTGACGTCCGTAAACTCGTGTCTCATCTGTCCAAAACGCGTCCACACATCTTCTTGGAACTGGCAAAGAAGAGAAGCAGTTCGGTCATTGGCCTTGGACGCGGCAGTGGCGATTTCAGCGGTGGCGGTAGTAATGCTTGTAAGTTCGCCTAGTCGTTCATAAATAGTGTCCAGCCTTGACAAAATTTCAGCATTGGCCGGCTGAGAGGAAGATGGTTCCTGGCCAATGTGAATATGAGCGGTACCGGCAGAGGAGGCGACCTCAGGAGACAAGGGCCGGAAGGGCTGTTGGAGAGGAGGAGTGACGGCGTCGGAAGAGGCGGAGTCTTGGGTTGGAATTGTGTTGGTAGAAGAGGAGATGTTTTGAGGTGGTGAGGGAGGAGGTGTTGGTGGAGAGTCTATCTCAATGTCAGTGTCAGAATTTTCACTAACGATTGAGGGTTCGGGTAAAGGGTCGGTGGAGAACCAGAAAGAGGGGGCAGGATAGAAGAGACTTTTGGGTTTGCGAAGATGAGGTTGGGGTTGTGGTTGATTAGGGGAGAATAGATCTGCTACTGAGGAAAGTTCAAATAGGAATTTGGCAGCAGTAGAATCTATGGGTTTGGTAGGAGGGATTTGGGTTGTTTGTGATGGTGTAGATGAGGTGGTTTGGGTAGGATGAGGTGAGATAGGGGTAGATGGATTTGGAGAGTAGTTAAATGGTGAAGAAGGAGGTGTAGGGGTTTGGGCATGGGTTTGAGTAGGCTCCTCCTGTCTGTGAGGTTCCTCTTGAGGGATTGACTCCTCCGGAGGGGGTGAATTCCTCTGAGTAGATGACTCAGTAGGAGTAGGTTGGCTTGGTGTGGCGGTAGAGGGTTGGTGAGCGGTAGGGGTTTGTGTGTCGGTAGATGGTTGGGCGCCGGTAAAGGGTTGGGTGCCAGTAGAAGGTTGGTTGGCGGTAGAGGGCTTGGTGCCGGCAGATCTCTTTTTCTTCCTTAGCAACTGAATTGGGGGCTCAGCTGCTTCATCGGTAGAGGCGGGAGTGTCTGCAGGTGGCTGGTCTTCAAAGGTTTTACGTAGTCGCCTACGTTTTGGTTTAGGTGAGGGTGCAGGTGAAGATGAGGATGGTCGTTTGGTTGTAGGAGAAGGCTGGGTAGAGGAGGTAGTTGGTTTGGCTGGTGCTGGTTGAGCTTGGGTTGGTTGGGCTGGTGAAGGTGAGGGAGATGTACTGGCAGCAGACGAAGAGCACCCGACAGTGTTGTCCTTTTGGCCTTCCCTCATCTCCTTCCTTATCCATTTAGCCTGTTGCTCCTCAGAGGCTACTTCTTCCGTCCGAGCCTTTTTGGCCTTGGCTTTCTGCTTGGACCTTAAAAGTTGTTACGCCTCATCGCCTTATCTTTGGCTTGTTGATGAAGAACCTCAAAGAACTTGGTCATCAATTTTGCGAAGCCTTCTTGAAAGTTCTGCTAGCCGCTTCATATGCTTCCATGTTGAAGCGAGTGACTATAATCGGTACTGGCTTAGCAACCTTGTCAATGGAGACAGGCGGAAGACCTTTTTGCAGCCTTTGCTTGTTCTCGTATTCTTTATATTTGTTGAAGAACGAAACGGTCAGTTGCTTCTCCTTGGCCACCACTATAAGCTCATCCTCTTTTAAGGAAAAGTTGACTTCTTTAGTGTCTTGTAGGAGAGCGTTGATCAAACCTGACGAATGGGCATTTGCAGGTGGGGTTGTTCTTCACTCTTTCCACCCACTGCTTCAGTTCATTGAAGGTAATGGCGCCGAAGTTTAGACGGGTCTGAAGGTAGACGACACTTGTAAGATTAAGCTGATGTGCCCTGAACATATCATGTGCACTACTTTTGAACAACAGCCCCTTGTCAATCAGGTGGCTTGTGCAAGAGACGCCCAATGGGAAGTGATTCCTCAAAGATCTTCCCTTGAGGTTCCCTGGGGTATCAACTCCCTCATTGCTTCAAAGTTTGACGAATTCACCCGCATCCCAAGACGAGATCCCAAGGTCGTGCCGTCAGGACAAGCTAAGAGACAGACAAGCACCTGCTAAGCATAATGGTGCGAGTCAAAAGATGAGCCATCAAGCTCGAAATAGAAAGGTAAAGCCATAACGGCGAATTGAACCAACAAAACTAAAACTGCGGAAGCAAAAACAAATGGGACCCGAGCTACAAGCTCCGAAATAAAACAACTAAAGAGATAGTAAATCTCTCGCCCAAAATTCGACGCACGTGACGCAACATTAGACACGCGCAATAAACCATCGGCAACCAAAGGCCGGCAACTAACAAAATCCCAACCTGATAAACACCACTCAACGGCTACAACATGCCGAGGGACAATTCAACTACAACAATATAATATCAAATGCTAAACCACCAACCAAGATCTCACGACTAAAGTCAGTTTGAGGTAGGAACAACAATAACACAAGACTAGAATAAACGAGCCACACATGCTCGAAATGACAACGGAATAATTTCTAAAGATACAATAGCTTGGCTATACTAGCCGGCCCCAAATACACAACAATAATATACTACTATAATCTACCCAAGTAAAGTCTACATAACGTTACATCCGTGTCTCACAAATAAATAACAACATTAATATTAAATAACTCCAAGCTTATAGCCCTGAAGACCACCGCTAGAAATCGCTATCCCAAGTCGCCGCGCTTACTAACGGATCACCGCACACACTAAGGAAAACAACCACACTGAGTGAGTCATAATGACCCAAGAAGTTACTACATGCAATCAGATGGCATATTATGTCATGGCATGACATAATGCATAAGCATATAAAAAATCATGGTATCATACTAGTATACCAACAATAAACATGCACTTAATTACCCAAGCACATCATCTCACATAAACCACATAGCATAATGTCTTAAATACTATAATTAAACATGTAACAAGACACGTAACAAGACACGAATCGAACCGTTACAACCAAATCCGGTCCAACACCCAACCAAACTTACCATGGGATTCATCCTCAATCCAAAATCCGGGTTCAATACCCAACCAATCATACCCCGGGGTTTCGCCCCCAAATCATCGCCTTTTGAGTACTGTACTCATTACATTCATCCAACCTAGGATGAGAAATGAGAGCTCGATGTCAAGCTAGATGGCATAACTCGAGATCACATCCCACTATTGGCCAAATAGTGAGGAGAAAGGGAATAAATGCAACGATTCATAGCGATTGTTTCCAAAGACTATGAATCGTCCCATTGCCGACACAACAACCAAACCCGCCAGCTGGACTTAAACCAAAATGCTCAAGTAGATATTTACTTGCCTAAACCAATGAGACCAAGTTCATTAATATCGGGCTCATTAAATCATGTAGGACATAATGCTCTACAACATCTCATAAACCATGCACATATTTACATATAAACAAGTAGGACATAATGTTCTAAAACATCTCATAAACCATGCACATATTTGCATATAAACAAGTAGGACATAATGCTCTACAAAATCTCATTAATAATGCATATATTTGCATATGAACAACATATTCAACTAACTTACAAGTTTAGTTCAAGAACCACATATTGAGGTACTCATTATTCCTCAAGTCATCACTCAAATCAAAGGTAGCATATAAGCTTAATAAATCATAATGTGAGGTTTACAATAATCCTCTACTCAAAATCAAACCAAAGACTACTACGTTAGTCTAAGAATATCCACAACTCAAGACTTAATATTTTAGTCTTTATTTTAAGTACACCGGACTCAATCATAGTCCTAATCGTCATACATGATCGACATCACTAATTCCATACTCAAGAACATCATGACTACTCCATAGTCACTTTCTCACAAGTGCTTTTATATGCACGAAACCAAAATCCTTAAGGAGAGAATTCTTTCTAAATCTTCTCTTAATTATACTCATGACCATACGTTGGTCTCTAATGTCCCGTGCTCTAACAAGCATGCCCAAAATGTATTTCTAATAAGTCTCCATAACATGAATGTCTCAATTGGACACAAACCCAAAAACCCGGTGTGCACAATCATAACCAAACAAAACCCAAACATTGTAGGGTAACCCAAGGCTCATTATCATTTCATTGGCCTTATAACGACTCCGTTGAGTCTTAATACTACATTTCATTCTTTATGTGTTTCATAAATCCACACTTTAATATCTCATTAAAGTTTACAACAAAATCCCAATATTCATTCGGGCTTGATTCCCAAGCCTAAAAATCCATAAAGTTCATCATAATTATAATTCCATTTAAAGTTTGGAGACTATGCATTTCACAACATTAATCAAACGAAATCCAATCGTCGTAGGATTTCAACCCAAGTTCGTTTAGCACATTATCGAACTTCTAATGACTCCGTTGAGTCCAATCTACAATTTCCAAAATTTAGGGCATGGAAGCCATGGGCCTCAATACCCCCCTATGTTCATAACTATCACCAATAACCATATTCCCAAGTTCATTGAACTCACATAAACCCAACAAAACACTTATCAATGCAACATAGAACGAATTCGCCAATTTGTGCATAAATTCATTTAAGTCACCTTACCAATCATACTCTCCAAAACATGAATAAATCACACAACATGGATTAATATACTCTACTATACATGTATAACATAATAATCAAGCTTACAATCATGTTTAATAAGCCAAATCATAATTTGGGCAAAATCCCCTTCCAAGTATCTTCACCAATCATGCTCAACACACATGAACAATTCACATAACAAGGTTTAATAGACCACTTAACATATGAATTTCATACTAATCTAGGTCTCACATAGGTTCATCCAAGAATCTTCATCAACTAGAAACCTAGGGTTCATGGCATCTCTAACAACCCTAGAAATTGCACCCATTGACCTCACTTAGCAAGATGATTGTTTTCCTAGGTCAATGGGGCCAAAAGAAGGAGGAAGAGAGGTAGAAACTTACCTTTGTTCAGCCCCTAACAAGCTGTAATCCCGAAATCCTTGGCGTTGGTGTTGTTCTCCTCAACCTTCTCTTCAAAACTATGGTGTAGATTGGGGGAAGAAGGTCTCAAGCTATGGCCTCCAAGATTGAACCCTCAAAAACCCTAGAAATCTCCTCTCTCAAGTTCTCCCACGATTTTGTGGAGTGTAGGCAGAAAACGGGAGGTTTAGGTGGTGTTTTGTGGCTTATATGTGTTAGAGAGTAAGTGGGTTTAGTTTAGATGGGTGGGGTTGTCTCTCTAACGAAACGTCGAATGAAACCACAAACCGACGGGCAACAACCCATGGTTATTAACACTTCAAAGAGATATAGAATAGGCCTAAATGACTCTCAGATGATGAGAAATAGATAGGAGAAAAGGACACCTTAAGGCGAGACGATCACCCCGCCCAATCCCTGAACCACGCGCAAGTGAGAATTGCTATCCCTGAAACTCCACTACTACATAAGGAATGCATCCAACTAGAAGTATAACCATCTAAACATGTTATTTCAATCATCATGTAGCAGGACCAAACGAAGTCAGAACACAAACGTTAGTTACCTCAATTTATTTCTGACTATCGTCGAAAGTTATTACCTCAGCAAGTGGGCCTCAAAAAGTATTTTGATTCATTAATTTGATCCCTCTCATATCCAAACAAGCAATCAACCAAAGAAGAAATGCAGCATTGCACGCAATTTAAGCCAACTTGGAATCGTGGTTCACCATGCAATCCTCAGCAATAGTTGAGCCCAAGAGCACCACCGAAAATGCACACCTATAATGGTGGACATGGTCTTGGTGGTGATGGAGATTAGGATCGCTCCCTAATCCATCCACGAGCATTTTGGTTTCTCGCCTCCATCTTTGATAGAACCTCTTCACCAAGAAAATACCAGAGAGGCTTTGTCGTCAATGGCAGTGGGAAGAGTGAAAGAATTCCTCGAGGCATTCATGTCTTCGCAGTGTTCTGGACACTTCTACCGCCAAGGCATGCACTGAGGTCGATGCACATTCCGTGGTAAAGCGGGTCCGTATTGGGCACGATTTATCGCATTACGCAGCTGAAAAGTAGGATAGTCTTAAAGGTTGATTATCCAAACTTGATGAATATCCTTTCTCGGGTCAAGTACCTTCCTCGCCGTCACGCTTTGGATTTTGCTGCCTGAAAGAAATGCACTAAAAAAATTAGGCTTTTACCTCAAAGTTAAACAAAGGAGATTTCAAGTTTTTCTCGATTATTGAAAAT